>KQ086255.1:0-26843 GCA_001020605.1 Schizopora paradoxa | reverse complement strand
GTTCGTGTCGTCCGAGATCACGGTACATGTAGCACGGTGCGCAGATAAGAAGCATGCACCTGGAGCCCGTTGGACCAGGGACCATAAAGATAAGAGAAGATTGAGCGCACATGTTTCATTCTTCACGTCGACGCCGAAGACGACTAGCGCGTCGTGCACGTCGAGAAAGCGCTCTCGTCGCTGTTGACGGCGACGGCGACGAAGCAGCGACGACGGAATGGGATTTGCCGATATATTGAGTCTCCGACTCAAATCTGGCGTGAGAACCACTTTCCTCTTTGAGCTTGCGTGGCCTCGTCGCGCGAGCATTTGAGAATGCACGTTCAGCAACGTCCACGACGACGAGCGCGACGAGCTCAAAGCTTTTCACGTCTTCAACGACGGCTCAGGAGGAGCTCTCGACGATCTTAACATAAGAGCTGTCGTTCTTCTCAGTGCCTCTCGAGGATTGTTGTCACAAGCCTCCTCCTTCCCCTCCTTCGTCCTTGCGCTCAACCGCATACAGTCATGTCGAAGCGACGTGTGGCATACTACTACGATAGTGAGTAGAAAGGGATGCTCTCCTCAATATTTTTCAGCTAACTCGGGCTTAGACGATGTCGGGTTGTACTCGTATGGCCTCGGGCACCCGATGAAACCTCACAGAATGCGTATGACCCACGACCTCGTTGCGGCCTACGGAATGCTGCCCAAAATGCAGATATTCGTGAGCTATAAAGGCCTAGAATGTCTTTTTTATGCTTATCATGAACAGCGACCTACTCATGCATCGCAAGAGAGCATGACAGCGTTCCACACCGACGAGTATATTCACTTTCTGAACCGCGTCACCCCCGAAACTGCAGAGGAACTCACTTTCCACGGCACGCGCTGTAAGCTTCTTTCACGCGTCGGCGAAACTCTTTAACTCACGTTTTTCAAGTTCTGGTCGGCGAAGACAACCCAGCGTTCGAGGGTGTATTCGAATTTTGCTCGATTTCCGCTGGAGGGTCGATAGGTGCGTGCCCATCCACTTCTGAAAGATCTGTAGTTTAAACTCGCTCTTAGATGCTGCAACATCCATCGCGTCGGGGGCTTCAGACATTGCAATCAACTGGGCGGGTGGTCTCCATCACGCGAAGAAACGCGAGGCCTCGGGATTTTGCTACATCAACGATATTGTCCTCGCCATCCTCGAGCTTTTACGTACTTACCCACGTGTTCTCTACATCGACATCGACTGCCACCACGGCGACGGCGTCGAGGAGGCCTTCTACACCACCGATCGCGTCCTGACGTGCAGCTTCCACAAGTTCGGCGAGTACTTCCCCGGCACGGGGCACGTCGACGACTATGGAAGAGATAAAGGGCTGGGTTATGCGGTGAACGTGCCATTACGAGATGGTTTGACGGACGAAGTTTTCAAAGGTGTCTTCGAACCAGTGAGTCCCTACACGCATTCATCTATGCGTACAACTTTGCTCAACCTCGCAGGTCATCCAACGTATCCTCGACTGGTACCAACCCTCCGCCGTAGTTCTGCAATGTGGTGCAGATTCGCTCTCTGGCGACAAACTCGGGTGCTTCAACCTGACCATGGAGGGACACGCGAGCAGCGTCCGGTTCCTGCGGAATTCAGGTCTACCGCTGATCCTCCTCGGTGGCGGTGGCTACACTATCAAAAATGTTGCCCGAGCGTGGTGCTACGAAACCGCTTGCGCTTTGAACATCGAGAGCACGATCGACAGGAACTTGCCATGGAATGCATACTTTGAGTGGTTTGGCCCACGATATAGGTTGGAAGTCGCCGAGAATAATATGGAGGACCTGAATCCAAAAGATGGCTATCTTGACGGCATAAAGTCTGTTCGCCGTTTCAATACCCTGCAACTTTGATTTCTTACTTCCTGTCAGGGAGCAAATTTTCACGCAAATGTCGAAACTGCCATTCGCTCCTTCAGTGGGCATGCACGAGGTCCCCGGAGAGAGCCTCAGCCAACATCTTGGGTTCGCACCTCACGAACAGCAAGTGCATGAAGATTCCGACGAGCTCGACGGGAAGCTTGGCCGTAAGTTTCGAAGAATCGTTTCTATGGAATCAAACTGACCCTTCAGCAGAGGAATTTAGGAGAATATTCAACCAGAGAAAAACGGACTCCTCCTCGAGCGACTCCGAAGAGCCAGAATCCTTGGACTCCGATTCCGACGACGCGCATTCGATGTCGAGCCGCAGGCGATTATACCCGCACAGATTCGCAAAACGCATGAGCCTACTTTCGTCCGTAAAAAGGGACTCACTAGACGAGGAAAGCCAGCCTCGCAGGTTCTTCCAGAGTTCGGCCGTTTGGGATCCGTCACTAAAAGCCGTCGTCATTCAAGACGATATTCTCGGCACGAGCGGGCCTAATGGTCGAGGACGCATAGGGAGCCTTATGGCGCATGGCGGCCTCGGCGCTGATGGTCTACTTTCGATGGACGTAGATATGGACAGCAACGTTCGGGATGATTGGAAGGATGGGGATGGATTTGTGAGTATAGAGGCTTGATGCATATACCTCTTCGTGTATATCGGCTTCGTTCGTTCATTTTCTGCTGCTGTCCTGTGTCCATCCTGCTATCTTGTTTCGCTTGCCTATTCTCGCACATATACTATTCACTCATTCCTAATCTCGGGCCCACTGTAACATAGAGCATCTTGCATATATATACCTCATTTTCTTTACATCGGTCAGAAGGAAACATTGTTAACCGTGCGCAACTTTGACGAAATAAGTACTGCATGGGACCTGACTTTAGCAGCAGTAAGTGAAGAATGTAACAGGCGGCGCTTGTCATTATCGGATGTTTACACGAATACAGGTATTACAAGCTTACAGCAGCGTTCTCATACCAGCCCAATTCTCGGGAAACGACGAAATCCGATTTGTAGACACCCGTCAAGAAATTATTAGTAATTTACGAAAGGTAGCGTACAAGGAAATTTCAAGTCATACTTTTGTATGACTTGGATGGAGGAGGAATTTTTTAGAAGAGGTGGTAGAGCATCGCACCGAGGACCCAGAAGAGACTCAAAGAGCCCATCATGTGTCCGGGCTGTGCCCATGCGTAGGCGGAACCAACAAGAGGGACCGACGCACCGATAGTCTGGTTCAAGCAGTCGACCATTCCGCTGTAGTAGTAGCCGTTCGAAGATGATGAGTATGCGTTAGAGCTGCTGATGGTGCTGTAGCCGTTCGAGCCACTGTAGCTGCTATAGCTGCTGTAATCGTTGTTGTCGCTGTTGTCGCTGTTACCGTTGCTGTTGGTGGCATAGTTGTTGTAGCTAGAGTCGCCGTTGGAGTTGTCGACGGTGAGGACGACGGAGCTCGCGCGGTAGTACTGGATGGCCTGGCTCTCCTGGGGTCCGTCGCCTTCGTAGCCGTCGAATGAGGTGGCGTAGATGCTCGAGGTGTCGGCGAGGTAGCTGCCGCAGGCATAGGTCGTGGTGTTGATGATGGAGTAGAGCGTCGCATTGTCGGCGAGGACGATGGCGGTCGTATCGTAGTCGCTGGAGGTGAAGGTCGCGTAGGCGAGTGCACCGCCGGGGCGCGCTGGGTTGTTGGGGCCGCCGAACTGTTCGAGAATCGTTAGCATATATTGAGAGGGATCAGAAGAAAATGCGTACTTCAGAGCTCGAGGAGCCCGTGTACCAATTGCTGCTGGTGTTCACGGAGCTGGCGGAGGTGGAGTTATCCTCGTCGACATAGTAGTTGTTCCAGTTCGTGCCGGTGCTAGTCGAGCCCCAGCCGTTGCTGCTACCGTAGTTGCTAACAGTGTTCCAGCCGTTTCCGTTGTTGCTGCCGCTGCTGTTGTCATCCCAGGTGGTGCCGTCCCAGTCACTGCCGTCGTCATCGCCATCGTCGTTGCCATCATCGCCATCGTCCCCGTTGTCGCCGTCGGAATACGAGGTAGAGCTGGTACTCCAGTCGATAGGCCAGAAGTACGACGGGAAGCTCTTGCCAGTGACGGTTCCGAGCGCCTGGTCAGACTTGCTGATGTACCCACTCCCATACACATTCGTGCCGTAGATCTTGTCGCGGGTCATGCCACCCTGCGAGCGGCCAGCGAATACCTGTCCATTGGGAACCTTGCTCGTCTTCTTCTCGCCGTTACCATAGGCGATTGCGGTGAGGTCACTACCGGTAGGAGTGGTGCCAACGTTGATGTAGGGAGAGTACGTCGAGTAAGAACCTGAGCTCTCTCCAGACCAGCGCTTCTTGACGCGGTCGGTAATTTTTACAAGGGATTCAACTCCTGGAACGTACATCTCTGCCAAAGATTCAGCTACTTTGTCCAACTCGTTATCATAGTCAATGAAATTCAAATGACTCACTTTCTGCGCTGAGAGGATGCTCTGACGAAGTCCTTTGAATGTTGGGCATCCACCCGATCTCCCATGTCTAAATACCATGTAACGTCAATTTTGCTCGAACGCGGCTCGTGGACGTGCCGGAGCATCCTCTACGTCATTTTGAAGTTCCGTACAGGCGAGGCGATAATTTGATGTTGAGGTTTGTGCTGTTTGCTCTTCTCGACTCTTGCACGCGGATAAGCGAACGAGCGCGTGGTCCGGTTTTCATCGCATCACGAGGACTGAGCGAAAAAATTGCATAGTCAGACAAAACATTTTGCAAATGGCGGGGTAGCTTTCAACGTACATTGTATATCGTAGAGTGGCAGACATTGCTGTTGCCCATGAGCATCAGTTCCTCTGGTCGACTAGGCTGAAAACTGGATTGGAAAGCGAGTCTTCGCACTTTGTCCGTATAAGGTCTTCGTTTTGCGGAGATAAATCCAGCTTGCAAGTACATTCGTACTAGAATTGTGCGATTTTGAGCAGTGAAAACGTTGATCGATTTGCGAAAATCACTGTGAAATGAAAAAGTACGTCAAGAAAATTCGATGCCGAGAGATTGATGAGCTTACATGTGCGTGCTCTTGCAGAACGAGTGGCACACATGAGAACACCATTATGACTCGTTTAGTGTTGCGGTAACGCATGTACATTGTGCATTCGCAACATGCTGTATGAAAACGCTTCCAGAGCTTTGCCGTCCATTGCGAATTGGATACCGCGGGTTGCCGGGATTGTCGGTCACCTGGTATGCTCGAAGAAATTGCAATTGTCTGCTTTTGATCCAAGGGGGGCGCGTCCACGCACCCGCTGAAATCAACCTGGTACAAGGCCTCGTGAGAATAGAAGCACTTCGCTTGTTCTCAGCCAATGGGAGCTCTCACAGACACACTGGAAACATAGCCGATTTTTGTTTCGAGCAAAAGTCTGGCAAAACTGAATGCGAAATGTAACCATTTGCTCGCTCCATTCAGTTGACAGAAAAAAGGCGAGCAGAACTTTGCCTTTCATTTTTTGTTTAATATTTTGCGCGGCTCAATAGTCGGCTTCGTTTCCAGCTCTCCAGTTTCCCTCCAGCTACGGAAGTTCCCGATGCTTCTATTCCCACGAGGCCTCGTACCAGGTTGATTTCAGCGGGTGCGTGGACGCGCCCCCCTTGTTTTGATCGAGATGAGAGATTTCCGAACGCAAACAGTCCATCTGTAGTGGTTTCTGAACCTGCCGTTGTTGAGGAATTTCTGCAAAGATGGGGAGAAGGCCTTGGGAAGGTTCGAAGGATTACGACCTCGAGGATGAGCGTCGGAAATCCTAGCATTTTCTGAAATGTCTTCGTTGTATGTTCACTGGTATATTCCAGTGAAAGACTGGGATTATGGCACTTGAAAGGAAATATGCTTGGGGGACATGATGGTTCGAGATGGAAAATCGCTGGGGAATCGTTGAGAAATTCCCGCTACCCCTCAGGGTAGTGGGTTTTACCGAGCAAAACAGCCTCGTCGAAAACCCCCCTCCTCGTTCCCACGACCTCAAGAAAAAACCTCCCACGACCTCAAGTTTCTGCGCGTCGCAAGGAATCGCTTTCAGAGCCACTCCCACGATTACACGATGTTTCAAAGAGCTTCACCGACTCCTTGTTCGCGCGCAAAGCACTACCACTGGGGTCCGAGCATTGAAGCTGGGCGAGCGAGCGGAGCGAGCGAGGCCTGCTTCTGTGCGAGGACGCGCGCAAAAATCTTTTCAAGCTATCAAAGGGGTTGAAGCTACTATAGATTCTGGTCCTCTCGAGTAATCATAACTAAGAAACAACGGGGTAGCGGGCCTCGACGGCAAAGCCGTCCCTAACTCCCTTATTAGTTTGCTTTCAGTGTGATACCCACAGTCAGGTGCTTTTACTTCAGGGCAGGCTTGCGCGGACTTCGACGATTCGAGTGATGACCCGTGTTGGATGTACTTCTTCCTCGATGTCACAAAATTCTGAGATGATTTTACATTCTCAATATCTTTTGAAGCTGGTATCAAGAGGGGTGTGGAAGATAATGGCTTCTCTGGATTGACGAACTTCCTATAGATTCTACTCATGGCGCAACGGAGGCACTGGCACGGCCGGGCCTGCATTCAAATCAACGACTCGGAGACCTGAACGACAGCAGGGAATAGTTTGGCCGAGAGTCCTAGTAGGATGGTGCGTTACAGATGCTACACTGATTGGCTTCATCTGATCATACTATTATCCAGGTAGAAAGGGAATGCAGAGATGCAGCGATGAACTCGGCACTTGACTGCACGGCGTCGGACAGCCTCTCCAGTTCCAAGTTTCGCGTTTTTTTTCGCGTTTACGGAACTTACTTCGGCCTTCGGGAAGGTGAAGCTTTGCGATACTGCTCTGAAGACGCGCTATTCTCTAATCAAGTATCTTGTAGCACATGGTAGTCCTCGCGGTGCACGGAGTGCAGGTTAAATACCTCGCGATTCCACCAAGACCGATATTCCAACCAGTCGAATTCAAAGACATCCTTAGACACTGCGAACCCACCATAAGCCGCATCACGACGAAGAGTAATCTCATTTGGAGCTTCGGAGATAAACGAGAAACAACGAACAAATCTAAAGTATGTCTGTGATTTTGAGCGGGTCGGCTTCGAGCGCTGAGAACATATTAACGTAACATTCTGATTCTACAGCACACATTGTCTCGCTGCCTCAAGGAATTTCAAAATAACCGTTGTCTTTGGAGAAATGGATTTTGAGGGTCGCTAGATCAAATTAGAGGCTTTTCCATATTCCGCAGTTGCCCGTATGCCGCTCGAAGCTCCTCTTTCTGACCGAAATACGGTGAAGGTGCGAGTGCTGCCTCCGAATGTGAAATTCGTTCACTGATATCCACCAAAAGATGATACCCTTCGCGCTCGGGCGGGTCAAACGATTAACTCTCGGACTTTCCTCCGATGGCGGATTCTTCTCTCCCAAAAATAATACCGGCCTGCTGGCGGTTGGCACGCAGAAGGATGGAAGATAAGAGAAAATGAAGGGAATATTGCGAGAGCCTCGTTGTGCAATCGAAGTCGTTCGACTTCGCATAGGTAATTGCGATCACTAAGTGACTGTGGAAGGACGCATGGAACTAATTTCATCTAAAGCATGCTCTGGTCGGCAATTCCCCCGAATCCATCCGAACCGCGAAACGTATTGATGGCGAGATAGTTCCTGCGGATTATTGACCCTTGCCTGAGCCAAGACCAAAGGATGAGCTTCGATTTATCATCAAGCAATTCAGACCTGAACGACTCGAAATGTAAGTTACTCATGTTCTCAAGTTCGAAAGCTCCTGATAACTTATCCTTGTAAATTGCTGCACTCAAAATAGGAGTCTGCGTATCCGCGCATTCGCCTTCATTTTCCCGTCAACACGTCAACCTTTGAAGCTGGACAAGTCATTTTTGGTTCGGAAGACCTGAGACGGACGTTCCTCCTATTGTTGGCTTTGTGCCACTGCGGTTCCGGTGCGACAATCACGGTGCGACGATCACGGACAGCGAGCCTCGCTTACAGTTTATAGCTGGGCACAGCCTCTGTTTCTTGCTCTACAATCCACCAATCGGAATCGAATCCATGCGCGCAACGAGCCGCCGTCGCCACTCCAAGTGACGCGTCACTCTAACGTCCCTGAGGCTTCCTCATCTTCGACTGTGGATTTGTCGCCCGGATTGCGTAAAACTGCCTTTTTGCGTATTTCGGTCACTCAGCAAATGACAACGATCCTGATACCGATCTGGGTTTGAACCCTTTCGAAAAAATTCAACCGAAGGGCGGATGGATATATAGGCTGGGCGAAGGCTGGAGCCTGAGGCGACCGGTAACGCGTTTCGCCCCCTTTTCCCTTCGTTGCGACGCGCGCCAACTCGTACTTTCACCTTGGAGGTCCGCCACATTCGTTGAAGACCTCGCAACCATGTCGAGCGCGAACTCGCTCAGAGGACTGGACGCGTCAAACACTACTTCGGAACGGGAGAGCGTGGTCGAGCAACCTCGAGCTTCCTTCTCAGCCATCCTTTCTCCGCCCCCAGCGATCCTTAGCAGGAGCAGCACTCAGAAGGACAAGAGAAAGAGCATTTTGAGCTTCACGGGAAGTGGGCGCACCGTCGTGCCTGACGATACGAAACTCTTCGACCCGGAAAAGCTCAGCTTGGAGGATTATCTGCGAGAGCAGTTGCGCAAGTACGTGTCTTTTCGCGTATTTGTCTCGTATTGGTATTAAAGTTGATTTTTGGTGGATTTAGACAGGATGCCGCGAACGTGCAGAGACGCGAACTTGGTGTCGCATTTAGAGACCTTCGCGTGACAGGTTTCGCTAGTGCGAATGACGTTCAGCCAACGCTGGGATCGACGTTCAACCTGCTCGGTATTCCGAAGGCCATTCGCGCTGCACGGCACCCTGTTGTCAAGGATATCCTAAGCGGCTTCGAGGGAGTCGTTAGACCCGGCGAAATGCTTTGTACGCGATTTTCTGCTCCTAAATTCTGATAGCTATCTCACGGCAACTTTCAGTGGTTCTCGGACGCCCAGGCTCGGGATGCACCTCACTTCTCAAGACTTTGAGCAACCAGCATTCCTCTTTCCGCTCAGTCGAGGGCACGCTGAACTTCTCGGCTTTCACTTCAGAGCAAATTCACAAGCACCACCGGGGAGACGCCATCTTCATCACAGAAGATGACATCCACTTCGCGACTCTCACCGTGGGGCAGACACTCGACTTCGCGTCGAAGATTCGCTCACCTGCACAGGGAGCTCGGGAACCTGGTTTGACCCGCCCCGGCTTCGTAGCGATGATGTCGGATATGCTTAGCTCGGTCTTTGGGTTGAAGCATGTGCGCAATACGGTTGTCGGAGATGCTGCTATTCGTGGCGTGTCTGGAGGAGAGAAGAAGAGGGTATCGATTGCGGAAGCGTTGGCGGTTCGACCGAAGATTGGCGCTTGGGATAAGTACGTTCGGATTTCTATTTTAAAAATACCTTTTGCTGAAATTTATCTCTGTAGCTCGACGCGTGGCTTGGACTCGTCAACTGCCCTCGAATTCATACGTGCACTCCGAATTTCTACGGATACATGCAAATCGAGCACGATCGTATCTTTATACCAAGCGTCAGAGCTCCTATACGACGAGTTTGACAAGGTTTGCGTTGTGTCTGACGGCAAGATGGTGTACTTTGGTCCGACAGAAGAGGCGCGTCAATATTTCATCGACATGGGTTACGAGCCCGCCAATCGTCAGACAACGTCAGACTATTTGGTAGCAAGTAAGTAACATCAGTTCCGTCTACATGTAAACGAAATAACTTTTGATTTTTTAGCGACCGACCCTCATGGACGCACCGTCCGACCAGGCTTCGAGTCCCGCGTCCCCTCCACAGCTGATGAGATGGCTGCCTATTTCCAGCGCCACGCTCTCGCGAAAGTGAACTACGACGACGTATCGGAATACCTCGCTGAGGTGAACGGACCCAACAAGCAGCAGCTGATCACAGCATACCAGGCAAGCGTATCAGCGGAGCACTCAAAGCGGGCTCGCCGAGGCAGTCCGTATCTCCTGACGGTCCCGAGGCAGGTGAAAGAGGTTTTCAAGAGGCGGTTCCAGATCTTGAGGGGTGATTATAAGCTGCAAGGGTTGATGATTTGGTGAGTGCAGCGTTCGTTATGGTGAAAGCATATTTTGATATCAATATTACGACAGCACCTACCTGTTCCAAGCCATTATCATGGGTACTATGTTCTTCAAGGTCCCGGACTCTACGTCAGGTTACTTCTCTCGCGGTGGTGTCATGTTCTTGTAAGTTTATTCCCTTACTCCCTTGATTAACTCACACTCATCTGCACCACAAAATTCAGTGCTCTGATGTTCGGCGGTGTCTCCTCGCTGGCTGAAATCCCTGCTCTATACGCACAACGGCCGATCGTCCAGAAGCATATGCGTGCGGCCATGTATCACCCCTTCTCAGAGGCGTTGGCACTCACACTCGTCGACGTACCCATCACATTTATCGCCCAACTCGTTTTCAGCGTCGTTCTTTACTTCCTCGTGCGGTTGCAGCAAACCGCAGGTCAATTCTTGTACGTCTTCTCCTTTGTTTCTCATTGCTTTTCTATCGCAAGTGTTCTGAGAGTATTTTATCTGTAGCATTTTCTTCCTTTTTGTGTTCACGACGAACACGACGCTGAAGGCATTCATGCGCACCCTGACGGCGGCGATCGCGAACGAGGCGGGTGCTCAAGCGGTTGCGGGTCTGACGTTCATGACGATGATCATCTACACCGGGTACGCTATTCCAAAACCAAGTATGATTGGGGCTCTCCGTTGGTTGACGTGGGTCAATGTACGTTCATCTAAAATCTTCATCTCGTTCGAGACACTGAGAATCTTACCATGTAATCTTTGAATCAATAGCCGGTCCAGTACGCATTCGAGGGCATCATGACGAACGAGTTCCATTCTCTCGATGCCCCATGTTCGCAGCTTGTCCCCCAAGGACCTGGATACAGCAACATCACGCTTGCGAACCAGGTGTGTACGACAGTGGGATCTGTGTCTGGTCAATCCACTGTCAGCGGAGACGCCTTCGTTGGACTGTCTTTCGAATATTCTCATTCGCATCTCTGGAGGGTCAGTCGTCATATAGTCTCCATTCTTTGGTGCTTCTCACTTACATTCTCCGATCAATTTTTGCAGAATTTCGGCATCATCTGTGCCTTCCTAATCCTATTCGTCTCCACCCTCCTCATCTTCACCGAAATATCCTCCTCAGCCGCTCCGGACCTCCTGACCGTGAAGTACAAGACTGATCCTGAAGACGCCGACCACCAAGGCGAGAACGACGTAGAGAAAGTCTACCCGCCCGGGATTGCGCGCAGGGCGACGAACGTCAGCGAGAAGCTGAGCAGGGAGATCACAGAGGAGACGAGGATGACGGATAACTTTACGTGGCAGAATTTGCGATATACTGTCCCTGTTGGGAATGGCCAGACGCGTCAGCTTTTGGATGACATCTCTGGGTATGTCGTACCTGGGAAGTTGACGGCGCTTATGGGCGAGTCGGGTGCTGGGAAGGTGAGTCTTTTGGATCTTCATTTTTTACTTAAGGAATCGAGACTAATGATGAGACAGACAACGCTCCTCAACGTGTTGGCGCAGCGTACGGATGTTGGAGTGATCACAGGCGAGCGCTTCATCAATGGACAAGCTTTACCGAAAGATTTCCAAGCACAGACGTATGTAAATTCATATATCGCACAGGTCTCGCAATTGCTAACACTTTGAATAGCGGATACTGCCAACAGATGGATACGCATCTGGGAGAGGCAACGGTCAGAGAGGCACTCACATTCTCTGCCGTACTCCGTCAACCCGAGCATGTTCCTCTTGCGGAGAAGAAAACATAGTACGTTAATTTTGATTTTTTGTAGCAAACAATTCTGAATATATGCGTTCCCCAGCGTCGAAACGTGCTTGAAGATGTGCGGAATGGAGGACTACGCAGATGCTATCGTCGGAACCTTGGGTGTTGAACATAGGAAGCGTACGACGATTGGCGTCGAGTTGGCAGCGAAGGTGGGTCGTTTATTTGCGGCAATACGTGACTTCGTTTTGCTCAATGATTTTCGTGTTCTAGCCTCGTCTTTTGCTCTTCCTCGACGAGCCTACTTCTGGTTTGGACTCGCAGTCGGCTTGGCACATCATCACTTGCTTGAGGGATCTCGCCGACCATGGTCAAGCAATCCTTTGCACGTAAGTGTTTTGGAAGGCGACATCGCAACTGGTTTGCTTACGTTCTTACTTTCCTAGGATCCATCAGCCATCGAGTGAGCTCGTCCAAGTCTTCGACAGGCTCTTACTTCTCCGTAAGGGTGGTCAGACGGTATACTTCGGTGATATGGGAGAGAATGCGTCCACCATGATCAATTACTTCGAGAGGAACGGTGCTCGACCATGCGGTCCGACAGAGAACCCGTGAGCGCTTCAGTCTCATCTCTCTTACGCGTAACTCACGCCTTTGACTCCTACAGCGCGGAATGGATGTTGGACGTTATAGGCGCTGGTGCAACTGCATCAAGCGATATCGACTGGTACGGTGTTTGGAAGCAGTCGAAGGAACACCGGGTTGCGCAGCAAGAAATCGAGGCCATCCACCAAGAGGGCAGGAATCGTCCCCCAGTAAAAACCGCTCGTCATTCGAAGTATGCAACACCATGGATTTTCCAGGTTTACCAAGTGGTGAAGCGCGCGTACCAGAGCTATTGGAGAAACCCTGAATATATCATGGGGAAATTGGCGCTCAACATTATGGCGGCGCTCCTCAATGGGTTCACGTTCTTCAAGGCTAAGGATACGTTGCAGGGTACTCAGAATAAGATCTTCGTACGTTCTGCTCAGCTAAATCAATATCTTCGCTGTTTACTGATTGCCGGTGACATTTAAAGGCGGTCTTTATGTCGGTCATGGTCTCGTTCCCGCTCGCCAACCAACTCCAGGTCCCGTTCATCAACTTCCGCAACATCTTCGAGATTCGCGAGCAACATAGCGCCATGTACCACTGGACAGCATTCATCGTCTCCCAGCTTGCTGTCGATCTGCCTTTCAACATTTTATCGTCGTCGTTGTTCTTCCTTGTGTGGTACTGGCTCGTTGCGTTGCCGACTAGCGCTGCGGGCTACACGTACCTCGTCTACGCCATCTTCTTCCCCTCTTATTACACGACGTTGGCGCAGGCAATTGCTGCTCTTAGCCCGAATGCGGTGACGGCCGGCATACTGTTTGGGACAACTCAATCATTCACATTCGTTTTGTACGTGATCTCGAATTTATTTTGCTTTTGGACGACACTGACAATCTGCGCAATAGCTCTGGCGTGCTCCAGCCATACCGATTACTCGGTTGGTGGAAATGGATGTACCGCGTCTCTCCTCTTACCTACATTATTGAGGGTCTCATCGGAAATGGTATGTCTTTCATCTCGATTGTGCTGCTCCGGTCTTTATTGAGCGATTCTTTACAGCTGTCGGACATCAACTCGTCAACTGCTCTCCTATCGAGCTCGTCACCTTACAGCCACCCTCCGGACAGTCCTGCGGCTCTTACATGGAACAGTACATCTCCGGCTTCGGAGGCTACTTGACGAATCCCGACGCGACGAGCGGCTGCCAATACTGTTCTGCGCGCACCTCAGATGAGTTCTTCGGGACCAACTTCAACATCCGTTTCAGTCATCGATGGAGAAACGTGGGGATAATCTCAGCGATGGTGTTGTTTAACGTGAGTAAACGAAACATACATTTCGATCCGATGAAGAACGGTATCCTGACTTCATTCGCAGGTTTTCGCCCTCTTCTCCCTAATGTATCTCTTCCGCGTACGCAAGCGCAGCATCTTCGCTATCTTCTCGAAAAAGTGAAGTTTGAAGGACACATTTACACATTTATACCTCACTAGTATCTAATCTCTCCGCTCCTTCCCTCGTCATGACCTCACGAGTACACCAATTGTTCAGAAAGCATATCATAGATACTTGCTTTAGACTACTTACGCCATCGACATACTAAGCACTTTATCATCTCAACGCTCACCTGTTTAGAACGTACGAAGTTAGAGCATTGGTCGTAGTTTTCAATGTTTTGTTCACATTTTGTTTTACAGTACCTACAAATATATACCTGCGTCATATTACAATGTTGTATATCAGATCCCAAGAAGAATATAAAAGAAAAAGGTTCTTTGCGCGGAGAACGCATAAATCGTTGTAAATATCAAGACTGGTATAAGTTGGTGGAAGAGTCCCAGGTGAAAGTCGTCGTAGATCCCGATCTTCATTTGAACATCCCTACGACCAAACCGTAAGAAAAACTGCAGCAAGTTAGTTTAACAGGATTCGGAGATCTCACCGAGCTTTTTCAGCCACTCTTTGCGCAACTTCTCGTGTCCTTGCTGCTGACCGGCTGAATTCGCGGCTCGTTGCTTGGGTAGCTAAGTTTAGAAACACAAAGAATAATCTGCATCAGAGCGATTTGGAAACGAAGAGACTCAACACGCACTGCAGAAGCGGACCCTTCACCGACACTCGAGCGCCTCTCATCATCTGCACCCGACTCAGGTTCAGGTTCGGATTCAGATTCAGAATAGTTTTCATCAACAACACGATTGGGAGCCTGCGCTGCCGCCCGAGTGTTCACCCTTCTTGACGAAGACTGTCCATTCGTCGAAGAGCGAGTAGTCTTCTGCTTGGGAGGCATTGAGTTGGCTTGTCTATTACCTGCCTTCGGAGGCGCTGATGGTCGTGACGCCGACGCGTGCGTTGCACCACCCCAGCGAGCTGGTTGACGCATTGAAGGGCCTGCATCGCTTGCAGACTGAGAACAGATTACTATTGAGGATTATACTGACAAATGAGAAGACAAGAAAACTCACGTCATGACCACTTCCTGCAAAAGAATGTTCGCTCCCGCTTCGCGAATGTGAGACGTTTGAGCCCGCCATTGACTGTGATCCAAAGAACATCGCTTGGTCTGCGAGGACGTCGAGCGCGGACGAACCCCGACGCAGACCACCATTGTCACCTCTCCCCTCACGATCAGCCATGTCAGTGGTAATCCGCGCCCGCTTCTTTGTTGGCGTCGGACTCGTCGGAATGTCCATGTCGTCGTCCTCGTCATCGAAGGCTGCTCGCTTTTGCCGCCTTGTAGCCATAGGCATCGTACTTCTTGACTCGACATCTCCTGCAGGAGAAAGCATAGATTGCGCAGCGGAGTGAAGAAGATCGAACGGAGATGGTGCTGAAGCAGACCCATTCCTTGTAATGGCATTTGTACTTCTGCTGGACGATGCAACTGGCTGCTCTGGCGGCTGAGATGCTTGACCTTTCCGCTTTGCCGTTGCGCGCTTAGCACGAGGCGCTGGTGGGTCGGCGGCGGCTTTCGATGTCGATGGGCGCGGGGCAGCTAATTGAGGGGCGGGTACAGATGGCGAATTTGTGACTGAAGACCTCGTAGGGCTATTAGATGGAGCGGGCATGGGACCATATCCATACGCAGGTCCGTATATAGCGTACGCAGGTCCAGGGATAGGACTTGGCACGTACGCGAAAGGCGGAGGATGTGGACCACCAGGTAGACGTGGTATTGGAGGAGAATGTACGAGGATGTGTTGTGCATTTGGGTTGAACGGCATCGCAGCTTGAGGTGACCAGGTCGGAACACGCATTGGAGTACCTTTCTGAGGAGTTTTCGGTGTCGGAGTCGTGGGGTAATGAATAGTATACGGATTTCCCGGCATAGCGTGGATGTGAGGCTCATCGGCTCTTCCTTTTCCCTTAGCAGAAGGCGAGGTGATGAACGCTGGTGGTGCAAGTTCTTCTGCCTTCAATGCAGATGAATTGAGCAAAACAACGCGTTCGCGTCCGATCCTGCGAGCAGCGAGCAAGAGGTGCTCAGATCGCGCATCGGCAGTGATGGGCCCATGTTTTCCTACAGAAGTACTCTTGGCTTTGTGAACGATTGGGGGGAGGAATGTGACCTGAGCAGTTGGTTCCGTCGATCGGTAATACGGACGAGGTGCAGTGTCCGGCTTTGAAGTGCTGGGACCAGCAACAGGACCATCATGTCTTTTCTTCTTGGATGTATTGTTCGTTGTCGAAGAATGTGTAAGAGCAAAGGGTTTCACGAGGAGGATGGGTTTCAATTGAGCGAGTTCTGCTTCTAACGCACTCAAGCGTTGTTGAGCATCGGTGAGCTACAAAAGAGTTATTTTTCGGGTTCAGAAGCGTAAGTTATGACCGTACCTTTGACCTCAGAATTGCATTGTCGGACTCGAGGAAGGGGGTTGGCTTTGTTGGGTCCTTTTAGCTAGTTAGCAAGACAAATCTGAAGAAATGCACATGATAAATGGTGAATACACACCTTGTAAATGGTAGGAGTTGGCTTGTTAGCATGGGTCATGACAGCATCCGCTATTCGAGACCAGCTTTCCCTCTCCGCATCCCATCTTCCTCTCTCCTCCTCCGTTCTTTCCAAGATAAATTCCCTCTGCCTTGACAAATTCGAGATCGTGTCCGCTTGTTCCACAACCTGGTCTTGCAGAGGTATCCCAGTGTCTGTAAGACGTAGCACCATGTCAACAAGCTCCTTTTCGACGTCCCCCACCGTTGTGGACTCCTTTATCGCCAACGCTCTTGAGCGCATATCCTCCATCTCCTCTCGTCCAACTACATCTGGTGACTCGGAAGGGCTCCGGGATCTCGCCGCTGCCTCTGCATGAGCCTCCTGGGCATCGTCGCCGGCGACAAAAGTGGATTGATCGTCGTCGTGCACAGCGTCGTCGTCGATGTCCATGCTGTCGCAGCCGTTGTGCGCTGTGCGCACGGACGTTGCGGTCGGACGTGCAAAATTGCGCGCCTCCACGCGACGAGGCTCACGTGAGCTTTAGGGCCGGTCGGATTTGACACGTTTTCTGCGGTTCGCCGAGTTCGTCGCCATTTTCTTTTGTAAAAGCAACGACGACGACGAAAAGGAACTCAAAGTCAAAGGAGCCTTGTGTTCGTAAGATCGCCTTATAATCTCTTGTAGGCTCAGAAGGCTCATACCTTTCGCTCCTTTATCTTTTCAGCGGTCGATTCCAAGTCGAACTTTCTTTCGGGTCGGAGGCATTCGTTTTGAAGTTCGATTGCGAAGAGTTTTCATCCATGGATTTGCAGTCGATGAATCCAACCTCCTCTCAGCTTGATCTAGAGAATTCGCGGCCCGAAACATTCCTTGGAATGGCCTTCGTATTCGTCGAGGTTGAAAAATGGGAGAGTCGATCAAGATCATTCAGGTTGAAGATTGACTCCGCTCCGAGTACCTTCCCGTACCATTTTCATTTTTGGAAATAAATTCTCGGTGTATGTGCATGATCGAATCTCTCTCATGTTTTTTCTTAGAGATCGTAACCTTTAGAAACGAACATCTCCGGGTGTCATCGATCTTTCCCGATCATTGTCATTTTGGATCTGCGCGCCATCTTCGAATTCATAGCCCGCCAGTGGCACGATCTGCTTTTTTGCCTTGGGATAATTCCTTCGTGAACTATATCACAGGTACCGTGGCTGGAGATGCATAATCTTGAAGCTGAGACCGCCGAGGAGAAAAGGAACGAGCGCCCTCCACTCGCCCCAGAAGATACAGCTGCATCGAATATCATCAGCGCCAATCATCGTCGTGCTTCTATGTGAGTATTATTCGTATTTTTACAAAATCATTTCAGAAGATAATCCATCGCTTATCGTCTATATCACAGCTTCTTTGGATTCTCGCTCTAGAAACTGCGAACTTCCTCGAATGTCTGGCACCAGCGAATGCTCTCCGCTTTGTAGCGACGTGTCGAGGAAGATTTCCTTTCAGGATTGAAGAACTGTATGTATGCCGCCTGTTCCCCCACTTCTTTCCCCGCCGAAAACCCATGCTGATCTATGAGCGCATTCAGGCTTCAGCATATGCTTTCCACAAGGTTGGGATCTTGGTTCGATGACGCCGCGATCCACGAGTTCCCAGCAAGTCGTATGCCAACTGTCATCCGCACCTGTACGCTACCCACCGTCCACCTGAGGTACGAGGCACGCGCAATACAGTGGTATCGTCCATCTGTAGGTCCACCGCACTCGAAAGCGTCTACCCCGCCCATTCGAATCAAGGCGCTTCCTCTGCTTCCTCCTGTCCCTGCCACCCGGCGCTGCATCGGATAATGACGGTAATGAAAACCTCGACACCGCGCCAAACGGAGCTCATACTCATATTTTTGGGGGAAAAATGGTTCTGGCTATCCTTGTGCTTTACGCGTGTTCGTTCGGCGGGGTCATGGACTTACGGTTCCACGCTCGCTGTTATCTACGATCGTCTATGATTACCCTTCTTCCTCCCCTCAAACACGCCTGTTCATCGTTGCATTCCCTCTACGCTCCTTTCCCTAGTCGAGTCATGTTCCCCTCTCGTCGACGACGACCCCAACTTCACTTTGACGGGCCAAACTAATTTTCCTGGAATAAACTTTGGTGCGCGATGTGTCGTCGATGAACGAAAAGTGTGGTAAGCTAAATAATTCTATTACGCAAAGCAAGGCGTTGAGAGCTAATGTACAAAACAAGGCGATAAAATCAAAGCAGGGGCAAAGCGTATGTGTACAGACGAGAGGGGAGGCGAGCAGCAGAAAACAATGGAGTCCGGGCTATTGTACAAAGAAAGCAAGGTGGCAAGCATAGCGAAGAAAACAGACCTATTGTACAGCAAGCACACGCTGCTAATCCTCAGGCTCTCGGAACTCGACGGTTGGGGCATACTTGATTTTTCGGACCCTCGTCTCTATGGCCTGAGGCTTGCTTCGGCACGTCTTCACGATCTGGCGGTCGAGGTAGAAGTCAAGTGTGTTGCGAATACGCTAAGCCGCGGGAGGTGAGTAATGTCGTTGCCGACAGAACAGCTGAAAACTCACAGTAATATACGTAGACACTTCGGCCATCCACGTCATTGCCTGTGGATTCTCTCGCATTCTGCCCTCCAGATCGTTGCAAATGTTGAGCATCCAAGATAGGCCGGAGTGCCTGCAGATCTTGTCTCCTGCGAACCAGATCATGCAATGCAGCGCGCGGAGACGGCCGGGCAGAGTGATGGTCGGGAAGAGGAACTTCGCGCAGAGGCCGACGTCGTGACCTGTGATGACCTCGAACTCCACGAGTCTGCCGATGAGCATCGCGGAGGCCATACTCTGCTGCGTCTTCGCGACCTCATGAGCGTAGTCCCTGTGGACTTTCAGGAAGTCCTCGTCGTCGACGAAGTTCTGGTAGTCGCTGAAGGACATCATGTCGCCCTGGCAGAACTGGAGATCTTATCAGACTCATGCGTCGGAGGGGAGACGAGCTGGAAGACTTACGGTCTCAAACAAATACCGGAACTTGGCGAGCGCGGCCATGCGCGTAGCGAAGGTCAAAGTTCGACTATACGGGCCCGCCTCGTCGAATGAGTTCTCGAACGCATCCATAGACATGTAAGTGGGCTTCAAAAGATGTTCCTTCCTCCTCCTTTCTTTTCGTAAAGCCTTGATAAGTGGCGACATCAGTGCGTCGACGTCGGCGGGCGTTTGCACTTTCTGTATAAGTTCCGCGATAGTAGACGCGGTGATGACGACGGGGTCGATACCATGTGGTGGAGATACTTGCGCATCCCCTAAACTATTGTGAGAATCAATATGCAGGAAATGCGGACTGCATTCCCTGCGCACGATCTGAATCGGCTCGCTTGCTTCGAAAGCGAGACGAGCCTCCTTATCCTCTTTCTGTTGACTTCTCTTGTAAGTCCTCGCTGGTGGGGTGGCTTCACTGTCCGAGTCCTTCGTAGCTGAGCGCGCAGGAGTATTCGGCGGTGTAGGAGGGGCTCCGCCAACGCTGGGCGAGTCTGTTGGACAGTCGGTGTCTCGAGGCGGAGTCGCGGTGCCTGGGCCGAACTGCTGACGGCGTTCATCGAGGCAAACGATCTTCTCTTGCGAGATGATTGTCTGGTGGACGAGAGGTTGCTGGTAGTGCGGGAACTGTTGGGCGACGGAGACTTCGCCGTAATGGCAGGCGCTTGTAGGCGGGCCACAAAAAGCGGGGGGCATGGGCGGACACGCTTGGGCCGGAACGAAGTAGCCTATGGGTTGTGGCCCTTGACCAGGGGGACAGTGGGGCGGCATCGCATGCATCGGCGAGTGCGGAAGCTGCATACTGCCCGTGTTCGTCGGGCTGGGAGTATACGGAGGAGTCGGGAGGAACACCATTCCAGGCGGAGGGGGAGGAGGGTAAGGGAGGTACTCGCCAGGAGGGCAGGGGACCATGAAAGCACCTGGAGGCGGGGGAGGGTACGGCGGCATCGTCCAGACGGGAGGCGGAGCATGCATCGGTGAATACAAGGGTGTCGGAGGTGGGGGCGGGGGCGGGGGCAGCTGGTACCCGTACGGAGGGAGGCCACCAGGAGGTCCTGCGGGATAGTAGTTGTGGTTGGGATTGGGAGGTTCGAAGTACATTGGTCTAGCGTCGATGAGTTGGTGTAAGTCGAAGTCGAAGTCGTTGAGCAGTGAGTCGCTGTGTGCGTGCGGTGGAGATGATGGGTGTTGGAGGGAGAGATTGGAGAGCGAGGCCTTGTCCTTATATACGCCTGACAGCGCCCCCTTTGTTTTTATTCCGCGCCTCTCGTAGTGGCCCCGCGACTTTAGCGCCGCGCCCTGGTTGCCCTCTTTGGTGCGTTGTGGCTAGAAAATGGCCAGCTCTGGCAAGTGCTATTGTTTTCTTTCCTACGATCCATCAAGGAGATATTATCTGAGTTCAAACTCTTTTGCGCAGGATTCATCTCGTGTTACTACCGCCGACCAGGAGGCGTCCGCATTCTCTTTCTCCGGTAGAGAGAGAGAAATGGAGGATGGGGACGAGGAGAGGCATACGCGTCGCGGCCGTGCTCTGGAGCAGTGTCCCATGGCGAAACGAGGATGACGCCTGCCTTCGGCGAGAAAGCATAGAATCCCTGCCAGAACGTTCCTCGCGGCCCTATCCTGATATACGTATGTCGTCGCCGAGCTCATCCGCAACGTGGATCAAGCGAGACTGGCGTACGCATCTCCTCAAAACTGAAGCCTTGGACACACAAACGACTGATTTCGACTCTCTTCCATGCAGGCTAGCATGCGTCTAGCTGACTCGATGCGCCGTCGTCGTCGTTCGTGGCTTTCATAGATCAGTATCGTCTGCGAGTTCCGCAGATGCGCAAGGTTGCAGAGGGGTTCCACTTATTTTCTAGACATCGACTCAGACTCGAACGCACTGGTATGAAGCTATGAGCTGAGCAGCAGCTCGAATTTACTCGCGTGCATCGGCATCTTCGCCCTTCAATCGTGAGTAGCTTCGTTTCGTCAAATACCCATATGAAAATCAATCGTGTTCTTCAAGGGATCGACGTCAAGGGGTAGACGCCGATGGACAACTTATGTGGCGCATATCCCGAGAAGGCAAATTCATCGAATGAATTAAGGCATTGAGGCCGAAAGCATCTCAAGCAGAGAACCGCGTTCTGAAGTCAACTCCTTCAAGCTCTCGCAAGTTCCCGGCCATAGGAGCACAGCGCCTTGCATCACTTCGCTCATTTCCGCTAGACGCGCAGGCAGTTCGCAGACGTCCTCAACACGTTTCAAACTCGCAACTATATCTCGTCAACTGTGAGCGCAGACTGAACTCCGGGTCCGCCGAAAGGGAGGGTCTCTGACCTTTTGGGCGTCGGCAACTACGCGATTTAGAGAAACAGATTGAATTGTCCGACTCTGCGGGGCGAGCACGAGATTTCGAGACATAGATGCCGGGAATCAATCTCGTCTGTCTGAAAGAAGCAAATGCAAACGGAAAGCGCCATTAGTTCTGAATTGAACTTCAAAGCATAGCGTCGATATATGTGTTTTTGAGTTGAAAGGAATTATCGTGAATCTGGCTTTGGTTGACGGCGAGATCCTCGCAATCTTGGCTATCCTCGTAACCTTTTTCTAAGGGATCGTCGCCACATAGCTACGTCCAACGTAAGAGATCCGATTGACAGCGTAGTAGATTTACAGAAAGAAGCCTTGTCGGAATGAGAATTGTGGATAAATGTGAAAAAGTTGAGTATATGCGCATAGTGGATTTGCAAGCGAGACGGATCACTGCTCGTCATATTTCTCTTGAGCAAGATCCTAGCGGGTTACAGAGCCTACAAGAAAATCATGGGTCGCTCCTGTCTACTCTTCAGAACGACGAACGATGCTTCAAGTCAATCCGTCTCCGTGACGTGTTCCAACGAGGCCCAACGCGCTATCCAACTTCGCAAGCATCTCGTCATCGGAAAGATGCTCCCCATCACCCACCGGCGAGTATGTCGCGCCAGCGGTAGGCGTTTCCGGCATGGATGGAGGAAGAGAATAGAAGTCCGTATCTCCTGAGGACTCGGATGCTGAGCTTTGGGCCGTGCGGAAGGATTGCATCGTCGAGTTGGAGATCGACCTTTCGAGGAGTGGAGGGGCTTGAAGCAAGGACAGTGTACCGAGCGTAATGGGTGGTGGGAGAGACGTGGAGGGCGACGAGAGTTCGAGGGTTTCTGGGGGAGGAGTAGGGAGTTGGATACGAGGTGGGGATCTCAGTGGTTTCTGCGTGTCCACGGAATTGACTTGGGATTTTAATTCGGAATGAACGTCGTCCGAAAGTAAGACAGGCGGCGTAGGTATCGCTGCCTCCAAGGTGCTCATAGTACCTGTCGAACCCTCCCGGGTTATCTTCCGGTTTTCCACGTCAGGAATTTCAGTGACGGACTCGGACTATGTTTTAGTCATCAGTCGAGTCTCATGATAGGATCAGGATGCGCACCTCGTCGAATAAGCTCTGTTCGTCATCGTTTCTACTTGACTCCGACGTTGAATCATGACGGACAATAACGAAATCATTCGCGTGTTCAAGCTCGTGTTCGCCGCCTGCAGGTGTCTGGATATTTCGTGCTATTAGTGAAGGTAGACCCAGGGAAGAGGGTGCTTGAGTTTGGACGCTTTCAGAGTACGGAGGCGGAATTGGCAGTGCGTCTTGGACAGCGTCTACATTAGCAGCTGAAGCTTTTCGAGGCGACGCGTGACTTGCGACCTGAACTCGAGCTTCTTGAGGTCTTTTTTCCTTTAATTCTTCTCGGGAAGCCTCATGCGAGGTATTATCCGAAGGTATCGCCTTTGGACCGACAGGAAAGACGGCGGGCTTTGAGATAGAAATTTTCGAAGACTTTTTCGCTTATTTAGTACGCATATACCGATCATATGACAAGTTACATATGCACGAACCTCAAACTCTCCCGAGATCTGATCTTTCTCGCTCTTCTCTCTCGTGGTTCGCTCGTTGCGAATAGAATGAGGTGCACCGAGCTGCCTCATCCTGTGTGCTTCGCTCGGAGACGATCGGTTGCTCTTATACTCCTATCAACGTAAATGAGTAAATGCAGTGAATTTGCCCGAAATCCCAGAACAAGAGTCACAAAGTACCATTCAGTCGCATATGGAAAAAAAGTCAGAGAGAAGAAGAATGAAAAGCATGACAACTTACCTTGTAGATCATGTAGCCAATCCCGACGGCGGCGGCGACAGCGAGAACACCGAGGAAAATGGGAGCGCCTCCCAGTCGAGCAACGGCCTGCGGCATACTTTGAGAGGATGGTGGTAAGAGGGCAAGATGCACTGCCCGTGGTCATTGCCTGCCACTGGATGAACGAATGCCATGCACGCCATCATTAATACTTGCACGAATACACAGACGAATGAAAGAAAATCAGTCCGGAACGTGCAAGAAACTAAGGTTCGGTCAATGCCGAAATCAAGGTCGGAGGAAACCGAGAACTTGGAGAGCGACAAGCTCAACAAAAAACCAGAAGGTTGATGGATGGATATCCTCAAGATTTGAAGAGGAAGTGTTTGCAGCTTCAGTAGGGTTGAAGATGAACACATTCGAAATGCAATTCACTGAGCTGATCAGGCTACCAAGAACTCGAAGACGACGACTTCGTTGGTACCACGACTCAGAACACATCCAAGAAAATCCTTTGGAAACAATTAGTAAGCATAAACTATGATAAAAGGTGATATACCTCTACCAAATACATGAAGATTCAGCTCTTCATCCTCGATGTTGGTCGTCGTCGTCGTCGTCGCTGTGCTGGTGCTGACGAGCCAGACGACGACCAGCTCGCGGCGTGAGGCTCTCGGAAATACCCGGTCATGCCTGCTCCCGGGCCGAACTTTGTGCGCTGCTGTTCTCTTTCTCTGTGGGTTTAACCTTGGAAAATTTGTCACTTCAACAACTCACCAAGTATCCTAATGACCAAGGACACATCTTCTTTGAAGTCACAAAATAAGCCTCACGCGAGGCGATCCTTGATATGCACTAGCTTGGACACTCAGTGCCAGTGTGCATCCTCTCGACTGAAGTTTGAGTGGATTTCTTTTTTTCACAATGTCCGACGCAGACGTTAATTTGTTATGGATCCCAACTAGTTTCTCGTGCGATAAAATACTCAGAAATTATTTATTTTATGTTCTCTAATCACGTTCCTCATACATGTAAGTCGGTCGGAAAGTTGTCAGGATCACGGACTTAGTTATTCCCGGTTTACCTTCCAACATCTCACTAGTTGTCATCAAACGTTCTTGTAAAATCATATCGTAACATTCATCGTGTAAATCTAAGGCTACTGCCACTGTCTTCTATCTCAGGTTATTCTACAATCGATCAGCGTATTATTACGGGAAAGGGCATCATTACAGAACAGCGTCAATCCTCACGAGTAACACTTCTCGAAGTCTCCTTCGCCATCGTTTCTTGCATAGCTCTGGCTATGCACGAAATTTCTTAAATTGCATAATCCGTCGGATTTAGCATCGCAGAACTCCAGAGGTTGAATGGCATCATTGACGAAGACCCTAACGAACGTTTCTCCCCCGCAACTCAGGCGTTCGGCTACCATTCGTGAAGAGAAGGGGACCAGCTTGGCCGCCCTCCACGTCCGGTTCTTCTCTGGCATAGTGAGATTTAGAGGGGTTTCCTGTCGAAATAAACCCATGGCTGCATAGATGGCGACCATTTCGTTATCGTGCGAGAAGTCGATATAAAAAGGCCGCTCGAGGGGGAATGTATCGGGTGAAGCATCTAATGTTCGATTTGTCTGGGTATTGTCGCGCACTGGGGTATCGGTTAGGCGGGCGAGAAGTTCGTTGACGTAGCCTACGCCCTGAACGGGTCCAAGGCGTTGTCCGTATCTATGGTTTGGGATCGTCAGAAAATAGTTGTGAAGAGAAATAGTAAACAAACCCGGTCTTATAGTACTTGTCGAGGTCATGGAAGTATTCATAGTCCTCGAATTCAGTACTGTTAAATAGCGAACAGAACGGACTTCGCTCTTCCTTCGCGATGGTATCGAACGAGCAAAGGGACATGAGATGTGGGATATCTGCGCTCTCCAGGCCAGACCCAGGAGCAATCGCATTGAGCCGATTGAGAATGGACTGGGAGAATATGTTTTGCCACACGGACTTGAAAGGTTCGCTATCTCCGGCGTTGGGGCACATATCGTCATCCAATGTGTTGTTACTATTGTCCTAACATTTCCGAATGAGTCAAGTCAGCCCAATTTCTACACGAATCGGCGAGACGTACTGTTTCCGGAATTATAACGTTTAATGATAAGTTGTGCTTGTAATGACTAGCAAATGAAACCCCTGTGCAAAAGACGGTCAAATCTGCTGACCTCAAAGATGTTTTGATCAATATACCAGAAATCCATTCCTCAGCACTCTCGATAACGCGAGCAGATCCGGACGCCCGGACGAACGGAAGCGTCGAATTGTTTAACAGCTTTTCATACCGTTGGAAATGCTCCTGTCCGGAATCAAATGACCTTAGGATAAAGTTAATGACGAAGGAACTCAAAACTTTCCTCTAAAACCTACTGTGCTGCTCCGAAATGTACGAGGCCCTCGTACCCGAGGTCATACGAGTAGTGCTTCAGAAAGTTCAAGCGCTCATCTCTGAATTCATCTGCATTTTGAAGCTTCTGGACCGCGTGCTTGATATTGATACCTGCACCTTCAGTGGGATAACGCGCCCCGTGTCTCTGAAGCTTTTAGTGATCATGAAGATGCACATTTAGATGTCGCGGTAGTGAAACTTAGGTTACAATTACTTACTATGTTGACCTATACATTGAAACGCCGGTTGAGATATTTTCAACTCTGGGTCAGTTATTTTATAGTATTGACTTTATGAGAACCTGACCTGATCAATAACACACCCGTCCGGAGGTGTTAGATATACACCTTCCGGGTGATAAGGGGAGTATTGCGCCCAGTTGTGCTGCACATCCTCGGGAACGCCTAGCGTTGGTGTCGTCGGATGATACTTGTGTTTCCCATCCCGACAGTTCCAATCAATTTGAGGAATAAGTCGCAATAGAGTTCTCAAGACCAGTATCGCACAAAATGCAAGTAGGAGAAGGATCACAGGACGAGAAGGGCCATAGACGGTCGTCCACGACCTCCTCCGGTTCCAAAGAAGATGGCCGCGCTTTTGATCGTTTTCATTCGACGACGCGTCCGCTCTCGATTGATGAAAGTTTTCTGTCGGAACGGACTTATGAATGAAAGGCTGAGACTCGGAGTCGTTGTCGAAGTCTGCCATTGACATGGAGAGGACGTGAAGAGATGTGGATGCCTGATGGCAGGCGCGTGGTGGCCGTTTGAGGCAAAGATGCAACGTTCGTTCGAAGTCGGATATCTCCCACACTAATACTTCCGATAGGCTCGTGTCCAGCCGTCCAGGATATCTGGCGGAAGGCGGACGAGTTGGGGGAGGAAAAGATATCCAGGACGGCTGGTCCCACTGTATTAGG
>KQ086254.1:0-27284 GCA_001020605.1 Schizopora paradoxa | reverse complement strand
TTCGAAAGTTCGTGAGTCTTCAAATTATGTGTAAAGTCTACGAACTTGAATTACCCCTGGAGTCGGGAACGGGCCTGGTAGGGCCACTAGGGGATAAGGTTGGGCCAACTCATACCCGACCACTCTCCACGCGGCGTGACAACGCTGTGACCATCACGTGAAGGCCTCGGTCCGAAGGTTTCCGACGCTGGGAAAACGGACGCGGCGTAGGCTCGAGACCAGCCATCGCTACTTCACGTGAGATGTCGCGGAGCGACTGAGCGTAGCGAAGGCTGGTATTAGAAGAAGGTTTCTAATACGCTGTTCAAAGGACCCTGAGAGAAGCCATGCCGAGCACTTGCCGAAGGCCAGAATTGAAATCAGGCTGATGCTGCCTCGTCCAGCATCCTTCTTGCAGAGCTATCGTCGTCGAAGACATATAGATTCGTGCCACGAGAGTATCATCTTGATTAGACAAGATAGCTTTCGATGTAACTGGTCTCAAACAAAAATTGAGCAAACATCCGAGCGTACCAGATCCTTCTGTTTGCAAGTTTTACCTATTGCGGTCATTATCATCTTCCGATATGTCGTTTGGGCTCCATTGTCTCATAGCAGATACCATTCGAGAGCTCTGAGATTTTTTTGGAAAAGATGCATGCTGTATTTGAAGCCAAAAGGAATTGATTGCACGAGAACATATTTCGACGAACGGTGTTCGACGCAGTGCGATGCGCGAAAGCGTGGACTCCCGGATTGGGCCATCGGCAAGAGCTCGGCATTGCTTCTTTCAGGGTCCATTGAACAGACTATGAAAAACCTTCTTCTAATACCAGGCTTCGCTTCGCTCAGTCGCTCCGCGACATCACATGAAGAAGCAAGCCTGGTCACGAGGCTATACGCGGCGCGCGTGCGGCCTCATTCACATCCGCGAAAGAGACGAAAACCGGCTCTTACTTTTGTAATAACATGGCTACATCGTCTCGATAAAAAATTCTGACACCTACAAAGGTTTTTGATTTTGATTTCAAAACATCTGTAGGTGTTACATTTTCTGATTTCGCCCTGTGGCGAGTTGAATTACAAAATGTAACGCTTTTACTTACGAAGTGTGACGTTTCCCATCACGTGATAGTGGCTGGGTATGAGCTGGCCCAACCTTAAGAAGGGATGCTGTTCAAGTTGACCGTTTCAAGTTCGTTACTCGGATGCCGGCAACCTTTCCGGCGAGCCAATCAAACATGACCGTTCACGAGTTCCATCTGCATTTCGCAATTTTTATGCAGCTTGCTCAGAAATCAAACTGTTGCATGCTCAAATGAAACATGTGCGAATTGAAAGGGTATCGAAAGCGAAGAGACTTTTTAAACAGATGCAAAAGAAGGAACACGGAGGAAGTGAAGAGTCAACTTGAACCGTTGCTGATCACTGGCGGGAATTGCCGGTGCACAACGACGAGATTGCCCTTCGTCTCGTTCCACGTCCAACATCGACGACGACGATACATTTGGCGTTGCTGTCGTATTCAGCAATGGACGTAGCCGACTCTACCTCTTCTGCTCATTCAGACCGTCCTGCGGTCTCTCAGGTCAAATCTCTCCTTCAACGAACTCTGCGAGTACTAGTGAGCATTTCGGATGGCCGTCTCTTCGTTGGAACGTTTGCTTGCGTGGACAAGCAACTCAACATCGTGTTGACAAACACCGAAGAGTTCCGCCTCGGCCCTCCTGGATCACCTCCTCCGGTCCAAGGACGCTACGTGACGATGGTCATGATCCCATGGAAATTCGTGACAAAGGTCGAAGCGCAGGAGGTTCTTACGGAAGAGTATGGTGGGTTCGGGATGGATTTATACACGTGAACTAAGGTGCCGGTACGTCTGGACTCTTTTCGATTGACGTGTTTTGACGCGATTTCGTAGTCATCCTGGAGGGGAAGATTATGACGGAAATTTCAGGGATTGAAATTGGACGAAGACGTGAGTGGTCATTCGCGTCCCAGCTCGACCAGTTTAGTGCAAAATATTCAGTGAACTCTGGTTCAACAGCTATCATTGCCTTCACATCGGCCACAGATCGTTCCCGAGACCCATCCCAAGGCTCACGTTTTGACGCGCGCGCATGATCGTCCATTGATCAACGCGCCGGTCGCTTCGTGACGATGTGTTCTAACCCCACCTCGGTTATTGTCCAATACAAGAATACCGTGAAAGGTCGAACTTCGAAAGGTATTCGATGCGCGTCGGCTCCTCCAAGTCCTCGGATATCGTCGTGGCAAAACATCCCGAAAGCAAAGCACGGACCGTTTAGGAGTCACGGGTTTGCTCTTCTCGCGGAGTTGTGTTTATTCTTTCTTTCAGTGACGACGCACCAGCCATGCGCTCATTGCGATATATCCTTCTCGCTGTGGGCACATGTCTGGCGGCCGGAATTCTTTTTACCTTTTATTCGTGGAGCTGTACGTAGCAAATCCCTTGGAAGCGGTCCGTTGGCGCTCTAACAGATTCGTCAATGATATATATTGTGGTTCGTCTTCGTATCTGAGCAGTCGCCGATCACTTTGCCCTCCTCTCCGACATGAGGCTTCAATTGCCTATCTTTCTTTCTGCCTTAGTAGGCACAACCTTGGCGGCGAACTTTACGGTCGTCGTCAATGGCACGGCTAGCCATCCTGTGCCCGAAACTCTATGTAAGTGTTGGGAGTCAATGATGGGTACCTCATTCGCACTGAACATGCCATGGTCGTTTAGTCGGATACATGTTTGAGGTTAGTTTTTTCTAGCTTGCCAAACTTTAGGATGCTTATTCGATTTTTGTAGGATATCAATGTACGTTCTCTTTGGCAGAACTTTCTAGTTTTATGCATTTATCGAAATACTCGTTCTGATATTGGAATGTAGTTCGTAAGTACAAGTTCCTATCGAACACGATGTTTCTTCTTCTGAAAGGGATTTCCAGAGCGGAGATGGTGGCCTATATGCAGAGAGTAAGATTCCGTGATGCAAATTAAAGAATTTCACCACTAAAACAGATATCAGTGCTCATGAACCGCGCATTCCAACAAGTCGTTCCAGGGACATCAAGTGCTCTGCAAGCATGGTCTGCGGTGAATGGTGCCGAAATCAGTGTTGTGAACTCCACTAGCCCAGTATCGTCGGCGTTGCCAAATTCCCTTGAAGTCACTATCCCTTCAACGGCTTCAGGTGCTGTCGGTGTCGCGAACTCTGGATACTTCGGTGAGAATCCATTTTCAGCAAATGACGAAGTACATCTTAATATGAGGCAGGTATCAATGTGCAGGAGTCATGGACTTACAACGCATCGTTCTTCTTCAAGTTCCCTTCCGGTTCCAAATTTAATGGCAAAGTGACGGCTTCTCTCGTCGGACTCGACGGATCGACCTTGGCTTCGAGCTCTGTGGACGTCCGAGGGGCTTCTTCGACGAAGTGGACAGAGTTCTTCGTGCATTTGAAGCCTTCGAAGACGGCGCCGAACACTAATAATACCTTCACCGTCACCTTCGATGGAAAGGAGGCTGCTGGAGAGACGATCCATTTCGCGATGTTTTCGCTCTTCCCGCCTACCTTCAAAGGCAGGGCGAATGGTATGCGTATGGACGTCGCCCAGGTAAGTGGATTGTTGCCATTGTTCCTAATTTTCTGAGTTTTGAATTTCAATTCATAGGCGCTTGCTGACACCAAGCCGGGGTTCTGGCGGTTCCCGGGAGGAAACAATCTTGTACGTCTATCAATTGCATGCGCCTATTTGAAGTTGCTGTAATAAATGTTTGCAGGAGGGCCAAACGATCCCGCAACGATGGATTTGGAATAATACTGTTGGCCCGTTAGTCGACCGACCTGGGCGCTTAGGCGACTGGGGATATATCAACACAGAGTGCGTTTCGGTAGTCGAACTCGGTGACACTCCCGCTGACCCCCCTTTCCTCGTGCAGCGGTCTCGGACTCAAGGATTATCTTGACTTCATTGTAGATGCTGGCATGCAACCTATCATGGCAGTCTGGGCCGGCTACTCGTTTGGAGGAACTGTTGATGCTGCTGACATTGGGCCTTATGTGCAAGAAGCTATCGACCAGGTACGACATTTGTTTCGATCTGCAAGAGTCGCAAGATCTAATACTTGATATTTCTTCGCAGATCAACTTCGTTATTGGCGACCCCAGCAAAAGCGCGGCCGGTATGATAGACTATGCTATAATAATATCCGGGTCTTTAAATCATGATTCAATCGCAGCTGCTCTTCGTGCATCTCTGGGACACCCAGAGCCGTACGAGCTCCATTACGTGGAAATCGGCAACGAAGACTTCTTCGCCACAGACACATACCTCGATTACCGCTGGGCAGACTTCGTTGGCAATCTCAGCGCCGCGTTCCCCCAGCTCAGTGAGTTCAACCGAACCATCTTTCAAAGAGTACTTTATTGACTATTATCTACCTCAGATTTCCTTGCGACTACGATGACGTTTGACCCTGTCTTAACTCCGGGACCCAAGTTCTACGACGTGCATGTATACAACACCCCGAGTTCGTGCTTGGTGATTTATTGTTTCGATCTGCATAGCTGACTTGTTCTACAAGGTTGGTTTGTCGAGAACGCATTTGTCTACGATGGATTTGAGCGCAATGGGACGAAGTACTTCGAGGTGCTCAAGCTCTTCCGACGCAATTCAATCGTACTCATATTTTCGTGATCAAGGGCGAATACGCGGCCATCTCAACCAATGCGAACGACCTGTTCGGTACTCCTGCAGACGGACGCTTCAACTTCCCCGAAATGCAAGGTAAAATCTATCTGTATGATTTGACTTTCGAATACTAACAATGACGTTTTTTTGCTTCGTCCCTAGGCTCCGCAGGAGAAGCAGCATTCATGACAGGATTGGAGCGTAACTCTGACATCGTCTTCGCAGCATCGTACGCGCCGACCTTGCAGGTTTGTGCCAAAAACTCTCTGCTATGATAACAAGCTGAATCGTTTTGATTCAGAATGTTGCAAACTTCCAATGGGTATGTTGAATAATTCTTTTTGCATTTTAAGATGGATAATTCTAATCTTCCCGACGTCCTAATGAGACGCCGAATTTGATTGGATATGAGTGCGTATCACGACGTTGTTGTCGTTGAGCACTATCTGAGATTTCAATTTTGCGTGTAGCGCCGAGAACGTGTTCCTCTCAACCAGCTACTACGTGCAAAAGGTGAGGAAACTCACATTCGCAACCATCACACCGAGCTAACCTTTTTCTATCTTATTTAGATGTTCAGCATCAACAAGGGTGAAGAGTATCTTCCTAGCACGCTCCCCGACGCGACCGGTGTTGTACACTGGAGTGTGGTGCGCAGCCCCAGCACGAAGCAGGTGTTCATCAAAGTCGCAAACGCCGGTGCGGATGCGGCGTCCATCGCCTTCGCTCTACCATTCGTCGTGTCGACCGAGGGTAGCATGGAGGTGCTCACAGGCGCGATGGGAGCGAGCAACACCCCTCAGGCGCCAAATACTGTCGTACCGAAGACGTTGAATTTCAAAGCGGGAAAGAGCTTCACTTTCGACGCGCCTGCATTTAGTGCAAGTGTGTTGACGCTCAAGACTGAGTAATCGCGAAAAATTGTGGGGGAGTGTCGGTTTGATACTTTTTTTCGATGAGAGGGAAGGTCAGTGACAAAAATGGGATTAAATGGTGTAGATATTTCAAATTTGATTCTGAACAAGTATGCACTGAATATTGCTGAATCGTGTGTTGGTATGTATTGGATGACTGTCCGTGACATTTCCGAATAAAACATATATTAAACATTTACCTTACAAGGCAACGCGCGAGCTCAAGCGAGAATTTCGAAAATCTTCGGGGTCCCCATCGGGCCTCGCGATCTGAGATCACCCTCGAATAAACATAGAATCTGTAGAGGGGGTGTACCCCCCCTCTACAGATTATTTTGCGGGTTCAGCTTTTCGAATAAACCGTTTGGGTCAATCGCCTTCCTCTTTCGGCGCAGAGCCACGCTCGCTCGCTTCGTTGCTCTCTTGCAGTCGACGATTGTGCTCACTGTACTAGTACTTGCTCGACAGGCCTCATGAGTGCGTGAGCAGACCCTCCCCGCTGTCATCGACTGCGTTAGGGCCGCCCTGATTGTGCCAGCCACCATGTACTCACGAGTAGATAAAGGAAACGACCCGAAAGGACGACTCCGCATCGTTCAAGTTCGCAAAGGCCGTTCGCTCGCTCTGTACTGGCACGTTTCCTCTTGCATCTTCGAGAGCTCGCCGTTCTTCAAGCTACCTTTCGAAAATCTCAGAGGATCCTGGACTGAGGTCACGAGCTGAGTGCCAGTAAGCGCTACATCGACGATCTCAACTCCTCGAACGCCTTGGGCTCCACTGTTGTAGCTCACAATGCGAGTGAAAGTCATCGCCAGACTTCGTGGAGAATAAATATACTCCGATGTCGTTACGGAAGAATAAAATAATGTGGATCTAAGGTTTTGCCGTTTGTTGGCACCGCGAAAAGTGAAATGTTTTATTCGGAAATGTCACGGACAGTCATCCATTTACATGTACGCTGACAGACCGAATTTTGCGAATATTAATATTACAAGCGATGCAGGACAGACTTGTAGCGCCCATTGCCTAAATTAGCTCGCCGTAAAATAATAGGCGCTGGTGCCCCACCAACGCGTCGTCGCCGTCACAACTTTCGTCCGGAGTTGTTCATCGACGATGAACGACGACGACGAGCTCAAAGGTCACCCTCCTCCTCTTCGACCACCCTTGGCAGACACATCAAAGCCAAGGGACAACGAGCCAGATAACTCGGAGATCGAGAAGATCAAAAAATGGCAGGAGGAACGCATCGCGAGGAGACTTCGCGGAGAGTACGAATCTTCCGTTCGGCATCTCACAGAAGTGGTGCGTAGCACGGTCGAACGAAAACGATGAGTTGCTAACAAGAAATATGAGACAGATTAATAGCAATTTGGAAACGCCGATGCGCATCTCTTCTGTCCGAGTCGAAGGGGCGAACAAAACACGACCTTCCTTCCTCCGTTGGATGCTCAAGCCTCACCAGGACCACTTCTCGAACCTCGATCCCAATGAACATACCTTAGAAAATGTCCTGAAAGCTACAAGGAGCATGACGCACTCTCTTCTTGAGACGGGCGTATTCACGACAGTCGAACCTACGATCGAGAAGGCGCAAGATGTGCTCGCCAACTATGGCGACGTGGATATCTTGTTGCGGACGAGGCAGAAGGGCCGTTTCTTCCTCAAGACCTCTACAGAAGTCGGAGATCAAGAGGGTAGCGTCGTGCGTAGCTATGCTTTTCTCTTGCTCATACTCTAAACTAATCCAACTCGACGGCAGAACATCCAAGGTCGCGTCCGAAACGCATTCGGCGGTGCAGAGCAGGTCGAAGCCACTCTTTCCTCTGGGCTTAAAACCCGCTTGGCGGGACACCTATCCCTCTCCGCGCCCCTCTCACCAAATTTGCGCACGTTTGGCGAACTGTCTCTGTTTGGATTCGAGAAGGATTGCCTGGCGTATGCCAGCTGCATGGAAGGCGTGCGCGGTCTGCGAGCTGTGATTAGGGTGAGCTAGGTTAGCTGCACAGGCGAATGATATGAATATTCGATCTGAAGTTACTCTCTTCTTTCTATCTTCAAGAATAACTCCAGGCATAGCACACATGAATTCGCATACGAAGCTGCGCTCCGACATATTGGTCAACTGTCGCACACCGTGTCTTTGAGGTATGCTATATTGCTTTTTACTGTGGAAATTTTCTTCATTATTTGCCTGGCTTTTAGTATGCGAGAATCGGCGGGCTACTCGACAAAATCATCGCTGTCGCATACATGGATGTACGACACGCGAGATGACAAGGCTCTTGCGACGCAAGGAGTGCTATTACGGACATACCAGGTGCGGTGCCATCCATTTATCAATTTATTTGTGCACCTGAATGCCTCGATCAAAGGAACTCGCAGGGCTGGGAGGCGATGTTTCCTTCCTCAAATCACAATGCAACTTCCACGTCTCTCGTCCAATCCTTTCGTCGGTATGGAACCAGTAAAATTTCAACTTAAATTGCATTAAATCTTCTCCTTTCTCAGGTCTTATCCTTATCGTGCAAGACCGGCCTTTTATACCCTCTTCAAGATACCATCCGGCCCCCGCTTTTTAGTGACAAGTTCCAGCTTGGGGGACCCCTCGACGTACGCATATTTAAGCAAAACGGCCTCGGACCGAGGGACAATGGTATGCAAATAAATTAGTAACGAGGATAATTCTTATGCTCAACACTTTGTTCAGGTGACTCTCTTGGGGGAGACCTTTACTGGGCTGCCGGGTTGAGCCTCATCTCGAACCTGCCAGTGAAGCTACACTGGCCTGTAAAGACCCACCTATTCGTCAATGCTGGGAGATTAGATACCCATACACCAGGTATGTGCACCTGACTTGCTGAATCTTCGCTTGATCTGATTTCACCCTTACTTTTCAAAGGAAAAACTCTAGCTGACAACATAAAAGAGTGCATCTCAAAGCCCTCCATTTCGGCGGGTGTCGGGCTTTTGTATCGACTAGAACCCGTTCGCATCGAGATCAACTTCGGTGTCCCCCTCATCGCGAACAAAAGTGACGGGTATAGAAGAGGATTCCACTTAGGCATCGGTGTTGACTTCCTCTGATATTTACTCAGGACACTAGACTTGTTTATCCGAAAACTTGGCAATAACCTTGTGAAATCACGACATACCGTATCCCCCCTCTAAATACCCTTCACGAGCGTGTGTGCACAGAACCTTACGCGAGAGATCACCAAAGCAAACCCATTGCTATTTTGTGTCTTCATCTCGAGATCTCCTTTGACGCTTCTCTTACATGAAACTCGTAAATTTAGTCTCGGTTTGAGCCTATTGTTACCTTCGAATTGCAGATCACTCATAATATGGTTACAAGCGCCTATCAGAATGTTTTTAGCTTTGGGCGCTTGCGTCGGTATTACGTGCCGGTTAGCGTAAAGAAGTTCCATTCAATGTCTCTTCTTTCTTCCGTCTTGTTGGAGCCCCAGAATCATGATCGCAGAGCGGAGACGTAAATCGTGCGCTGGACACTGAAAAGATGAATAAAAGCCTAGACGTTCACTACGCGTCTGAAGTGCTTGGAAGATACAGCACAGATAAACACGGACCTACGGCACACTTGTAGAAGTACAGTAGATAGATACAGACCCGTGATGAACAAGTTAGTGAGCAGAGGGAAATGATGAGTTGAAAGAGAAAATCTTCAATGAGAGAGCCGTAGCTCGATGATCAAATAAATAGGTGCAAATAACGATCGAAGAAATGCGAGCCGCAAGTCCCGCCCGCGCCAGTTTGTTATCCCAACGATGACACCCTCTTTCTCTTACTAACCGGACTCCAAACCAATCGTTCACATGGTTGTCACCGCAGGTCACGGTCAATTCATCACGTCTCTTTGAATCCGAGCACGAGCAGTTCTACGAAGAGAAGCACCACCTTGCGAGATCATCTCTCCCTCCCCCAGCCATGTCCTCCACCTACGCGAACATAACTTCCTCCTCCTTGCCCCAAGACTACGCCCTGCTCTCGCAATACGCGACGGCGCGAAAAGCTCGAGATCCAGAGAGTTTCAGAGAGCCAGGCAGAGGCAGACGCGACGAATTGGATTCAGATATAGAGTCGGACGACGGTGACTTGGATAGCGACGTGCACGGAGATCGAACACGTTCGCCCCACATCACGCACGGTCTTTCACGCAGGAGCAGCTTTCCTGGTCATCCCAATCGTCCACAGAAACCGACCATGGCACCGTCGAGCCCCGTAACGCTCAGAAATGAGGACAAAACAGATTTACCCTCCGAGACGACGCCCCTCCTTAACCCCCTCGTCCCTCGAATCCAGGAAGAAGTAGAGAGTCCGACGCCGAATGGCAGCTCCCATCCGCCTCGACATATGTATCTGGAGGAGGGGAAGATACTCGTCAAATATACTCTGCCAGTTCTTGGGTGTGTAGTCAAATTTGTTGAAATGATAGTAATCAAGCTGACAATGTTTTCAGGTCACATCTCTTGGAATACTCCTTGTTAGTAGCCACAGTCATCTCTATAGGTCACATCTCTACGACTGCATTGGCGGCAGCGACGTTGGGAACTATGACAGCCGGCGTGTCAGGATTTAGTATTATTCAAGGCTTTGCGGGTGCGCTCGATACATTGCTCCCAAGCGCATGGACGTCCGAAGACCCTCGCTTAGTCGGCGTTTGGACGCAGAGAATGTGTAAGTCCTCTTCGCATCCGATTGAAGAATTATTACTCAGTTATTCCAATAGGCGTTGTACAAGCGGTGTTGATGATCGTAAGATTTCGATACTTCATTCACGTTCCTTGTATATCATTTGACCATTATGAAGCCTATCGCTGCAGTTTGGTACAAGTCCGAATCCATCCTCCTGTCTCTGAAACAAGATCCGGAAGTCGCTCGCCTGGCGGCTCTTTTTCTACGCTGGATGCTGATGGCTTTGCCTGCATACTCGTTTAACACTATTTCTCGGTATTTAAGAAATCGTTTAACTTTTCGACGTTAACTGACGCCTTTGAAGACGCTATTTCCAATCTCAAGGTGACATTCCCTGGATCAGAGTTTTTTTCTTTTCGTATGAGCTCATTTCGCTGAAGGGCTCATGGATGTCCCCACTCGCATCTTGATCGTCATCGCGCCGATAAACGTGCTACTGAACTATCTTTTGGGTATGTCAATCCTAATAAGAGACCTGGTAATTTTGCTGAACAACAAAATTCTGCAACCTCCAGTCTGGGGTCCTGACGCCCTTCGACTGGGCTATATAGGAGCGCCGATTGCGACTGCAATTTCTATGAACCTGATTTCGATCGCATCCCTCATCTACGGCATATTTTTTGTTCCGAGCACCGCTTGGCATCCATTTTCTATGCGTATATTCGCGAACCTTGGAGTGGTCGTGAGGCTTGGTCTTGCGGGAACTGGTAGGCCTTCTCGCTCTTGCAACAGATTTGATGTTGAGACTTTATGTCCATAGTCCAAGTCGCCTCGGAGTGGTGGTCATGGGAGCTCGTTGGATGTGCGTATACTATGTTTTCTCTTGTTCTTGTCAGAACTCCATACTAACATTGGTTTCAGTGGCTGCCAGCTTGTGAGCGATGGATACCTCGAAGTTCCACACCCAATTTATTGACGGATTTACCAGCCTAGGTCCCAAAGCGCTAGCAACCCAGTCTGTGCTTCTAACGTCCGCCTCAACATTATACCAAGCACCATATGCTCTGAGTATCGCGGTGTCCGTCAGGTAATCCATCGAGATCCCTTTTTCACATTCCATTCTCCGAGCTAAATGCGCATCTTACGAAGAATTGGAAACCTGCTGGGTGAACAAAATGCACGAAGAGCGAAGGTCGCGTCGAGGATGTCGTTGGTCGTCGCGTTCATATTCGCGAGCATCAACACGTATGTAAATCTCTTTTTTAACTTTGTGTGACCAATCTTATTAACATTATGAGTCGATCAGTACCATCCTCCTCACATTCCGGAACAAATGGGGTTATCTCTTTAACGATGATGAAGGTGAGTTCAATTTTCTTTTTCGACGCGTCTTCGAATGCAAAATTTCAACAATACAATCTTTCTATCTTGTAGAGGTCATTAAGATGGTCGCAGTAATCATGCCGTTGGTCGGGCTGTTCCAAGTATTCGATGGGCTCGCTGGTTGTTCGGGAGGTATTCTCCGCGCGGTGGGGAAACAGTACATCGGAGCGCTGCTCAACCTCACGTATGTGTCAATGTCCATCCCCACCCCCGCACGTTCTTCCGCCACGTACACGTTTACAACGACCACATATACTAACTCTCGCATCTAAATCTATCTTTTTTTTTCGCAGTGCTTACTACGTGATCGGCATCCCCTTCGGCGTGTGGCTCGCCTTCAAGGGCGGACTTGCGCTTGCAGGGCTGTGGATCGGGCTGACGGTGTCGCTGGTGTACTGCGCTGTCATCGGTGTGTACGTTTGTTTGAGGACGGAGTGGGTTCATGAGGTGCAGAAGGTGTTGGATAGGCTGGCGAAGGATAGAAAGGCGCCGGTCGAGCTTGAGGCGTAGAGGACGGGGACTTGAAGGAGGGTGGATGGATTTTTTGATGGCTTTTGGGTTATGGCGCGTTGCGAGGTGCGCCATAAAAACGATTTACGACGAAAACATCTCGCGTCATCTTGATCTACATTTACCTACTATTTTTTCTGATTTACGATTGATTTACTGATAATTTAGACACGTTGATAGCTCACGATATGTAGAATTCTAATGCACGTTTACACCTGGTTGAACTGCGTTCCCCCGAGCACACGATATTGCGAACGTCGAGCTTTACACTACACGTTCGTTGAGAAATGGGTTGGCTATTATAAGTCACTTCAAGCTTTTAACCATCTGACATGTTATCCGTGTAACCGGCATGAAAGTGAAGTCATCGATAGGTATCCATTGCAATTCAGGTATCGGGTACATTTTTATTGAAATTAGAGAGTTATTAAGGAAAACAATGAGCACTATGCTTCCATGTGAGAAGTGATAGGCCCGAATGCCTTCGCAGCTCGATTTTGCAATAATCTATACAAAGCTCAGTACAGGTTGATTGAAAATAGATGTCACTGACCTATTAAAAGTAACCAATGGACTTTCAGTCCCCGAGCCAGCATTTATTGCATTGTGTGCATTGCTATTAGCGTCTTCTTCTTTGGCCTGAATAGTAGATGGAATCCATGCACTAAGGGGACTTGTCCCGCTCTCGTATGCCGCCTCAGCGACGTACAGAATGATGCCATCGGAGCGAAGCTGGACATCGACTTGAAGCTCGGCGGCAACGTCAGGCGGAGATGGGTCACCTGAAGCCGCGCTCATGTCAATGTCCATTTCATCTCCCGCTCCTGCACCTCCTCTTGCTCTGTAGTCTGGATTGGGAACTTTGATCTGTATGACCCTGCCTGCATGCGCAGAGGGAACGACTGTGGATTGCAGGACATCGAGTGGCGTTGGGGTGAAGTATGGAATGGCTAGGAACGTAGCGGGGTAGGGAAACACGTCGCTTGGGTCGCGCGTTGGAGACGGACGCGTGTGCCTTGGGAGGGGCCAGGGAGGAAGCTCTGAAAGGCGTGTATCGCGCCACCAGAAACTGCGCAGGAGACGAGGTAGTGCGGATAAAAGCCAGTTATTGCGTGAGAGATCAGGTTAATGAAACTTGAAATGATAAGTAATTAGTGAGTGACGGACCGAAAGCCTGCCTCGCACCCTGCGACATCCTGGCCTTTCCATCGTATCACATCTAGGACGTGAAGGATTCCGGTCGACTTCCAGCGTTCGTCTAGGATGCAGTCGAGAATGGTGTTCGCGGGGAGGGGGGATGGAAAGGGGGGAAGAAGGACTTTGCCTAGGAGCCGGGAGCGCAGCATTGTATTTGATACTTGAGCAGTCTCATATTGAGCTAACAGTACCGGAATATTTTGGAGTTTTAGGGCTTACCGATACCACTCAATCCTGCGTTTTGCATGGACACTGCGAGGCAACGTTTTCCGACGGGAACAGGTGCGACGGCAACCCACCCGCTCTCGAGATCGGAGGGCAAGCCATCTTCAACGATGCCTTGGGAGCCGTAACTTGAGCCCGCAGACCACAACGGCTCATCGCGCATCTCGAGGAGCTCTGCGTACATGCATTTATCGGCCCATTTGCTCTGTTTCCGTTTCCCCTTCTTACGCCGTTTGTTCTTGCCCTTTGACTTCTGCGCTCCCGCTCCGTCTACGGTGTCTGGAAGGCCGGCAGTTGTTGACGCTGGCGAAGGAGTCGCTGACGGAGGCGGCCCTGCAGCATCGTCAGGAGAGAGTAGGTTCGCGAACCCCCCGACGCCTTCACGTACGACATGTTGATCGTTGTCGTCTTCTTCATCGTCGGAAAGTCCCAAGTCGAGATTCGCAAACAGATCGAGTTGGCGAGATGAGTCTACACGTAGGTTTCGTTTCTACATGATGAACACAAGAAGGCGTCAGCCGGGACATTCTTCGTTCAATTTGGGAGGTTCAGGTAGAGATCGCACTCGCTTTTGCTCTTCAAGTGCCTATCATCATCAACAGTTCTCAACGTCAGTATGAAAGAGTCGAAAAGACGCGCGTCGCCCACAGTACATACATGAATTCGTCTGGCTTCCTGAGAGGTTTGACCGCCATCTATAATCGTAGGGGGTGCTTTGAATGACTTTCTTCGGTCGAACGTCTTTGATGGGTTGGAGGCCATCGTGCCATCGCTTTCGTCGTCGACGTCGCTGCGATATCGATCGTGCAAGACGCGCGTGAGGAACGTGTTCGATGACACGCGCTTTTGGCTTTCCACCATCATCGTCAACACCTTCAGACTCAAAACTTCTCTCTCAGATGCTCGAAATCTTAATTCGCTTGACATCGATTGCACGGCCCTTTGAGGTAGCCTTGCGAACGAGGACTTTGTCGATATTCACAAGTTCACCGCCGACACCATGCCACGCGTTATTCCTGACGATCAACTGACCACGGACTATAAACCTACCGACACGCTGTTCAAGGCCTCTTTGTGCATCGTGTGCCTATCTTGGATCCATTATACTCATCGAGGACGTTCTGAAAGGACCAAATCTCGATGCTACGAAGTTCAGCAGCACGATCAACGGTCTGAGCATCCCGGAGCACTGGCACGTCTAAAATTGAGCCCCCTCGTTGACCCTGCACCTCGCCATGGTTGCTTCATACTTTCCCTGTGTTTCCGATGTTTTCGAAGGAGATGTGAAAGAGACTGCGATGGTGCGTAGACTGCGCTTTCATGTCGTCAAAGATACTCGGTCCGAGCGCGATTTCGACACAGATGTAATTATCGACTTGCTCGCGGCCGCTATGCTCAACTGTCATAACGGGTTTATAAAGCTAATACGATCAGGAACAGCGGCAGGCATCCGCGTGTCTGGATGGCATTCTCCCATCATCACCATGCATCGAACGAATTCGGCCCACGTCTATTATGAGCGTCGTCATAGACCGCATCGGACGATGATGACGATCTGAATTGAGGTCAAGTCGGCGGGTGGAGGGTATAAGAGGGTGAAGGACCTGCGCAGTGCTAGAGCCCCCAACTCAATCTACAACCAAAGCTACCAAAGACTTTTTCATTGTCAGCCTCTGTCCAGCAAGAATGCCTCTCTCCAGACATAGTGAGTTGTACGATTCCCGATCGTCGCCGAACTTTTGCCTGACTAGCTGCGTCTGCAGTCGATGCGGACTCTGTCATCGAGCAGAGCAAAGAGCACCCGCACAAGAAACACTTGGTCCACTCGAGGAGCGGGCTGCATCAGAGCTGGAGCCGTGATGAAGACGCTCAGCTCGTGCCGAAGTACGAGTTGCCTGCTGTTGGTATTCCAAGCAGGAGCGCCTACCATCTTATCCACGATGAGATGAATCTCGACGGCAATCCAACCCTCAACCTCGCCAGTTTCGTGCACACTTGGATGCCGGAGGAAGCTACGAAGCTCATTATGGAAACAATCAACAAGTTAGGCACTTCTGCATCTGCGTATTTGCACGTTACTTATGAAACTTCGTATAGGAACGCCGTTGACTTGGATGAGTATCCCGCTTCCCAGGTGATCCACAACCGCTGCGTGTCGATGAGTAAGTGGATCGCTGCTCTCGTGCTTAGCTTGATGACGACGTCGATCCAATACAGTCGCGAATCTCTGGAAGGCTCCGAAGGATGCCAAGGCGATCGGCACCGCGACTGCTGGATCTTCCGAAGCGATCATGCTCGGCGGTTTGGCCATGAAGAAGCGCTGGCAAGAGGAGCGCAAGAAAGCTGGAAAGGACTACTTCCACCCGAACATCGTTTTCGGAGCGAATGCTCAAGTAGCTCTCGAGAAATTCGCAAGGTACGTGCATTTCTTTACCACGTATATTATCTGAAGTATCTATGTAAATCCTGAAGGTATTGGGACGTCGAGGCTCGCCTCGTGCCCGTACACGCCGAAACAGACTTCGTCATGCATCCCCCTGACGCGCTACAATATATCGACGAAAACACCATAGGTGTGATGGTTATCATGGGCAGCACTTATACTGGCCACTTCGAAAACGTGCAGCTTATGAACGACCTCCGTGAGTGTTTTGATTTCTCAAGGTCGAGGTCTCCTCTCATTACCTTTTCATAGTGGACGAGCACCAGGCTAAGACAGGCTTGGACATCAAAATTCACGTTGACGCAGCGTCAGGAGGATTCGTCGCACCCTTCGCGTACCCCACCTTCAAGTGGGCCTTTGATGTACCGCGCGTTGTCTCTATCAACACGTCAGGTCACAAGTTCGGCCTCGTTTACCCAGGTTTGGGATGGATTCTCTGGAGGGACGAGAAGTATCTTCACAAAGACCTTATCTTTGAGCTTCGTAAGTTCTCCTGCATTTACCCTGAAACTCTGTCTAATTTGAACTTGAGATTACCTTGGGTCAACTGAGTACTCGTACACGCTGAACTTCTCAAAGCCTGCGGCTCCTATCGTGGCACAAATGTACAACTTCTTGAACCTTGGATTTGAAGGTTATCGCAAGATCGCCATCAAGGATTTGAGGAATGCTCGTACGCTCAGCCGAGCTCTGGAAAAGACCTACTTCAAGGTAAAGGCCTGTCATGTACCTTCTGAAACAATTTTGCTAAATCACGGCTGCCCGTTATAGGTTCTTAGTAACATTCACAAGCCAGCGGAAAAACCAGCCACCGTAGGCAAAGCGCTTTCAAAGGCCGTTGCGAGCGAAGATGACCCCGAGAATTTCCAACGTGGCCTTCCTGTCGTCTCATTCATGTCCGCTTTCTAAGTTTTTCGTATGGTCGGAACCGTTCCTGAGCGCAGCCCTTAATATCTAGGTTGTCCGACGCATTCAAGGCTGAATACCCTCACGTGCAACAGGTGTGGATTCAGGTGCGCACATTTTTAATCTCTAATCGCGTGCAGACACCTCAAAGCCTATCATCGTCTAGTCAATGCTTAGGGGCAAGGTAAGTACTATTATTGCATGAAAGCGGAACGCTTCAAACGTTTTCAAGGGCTGGATCGTTCCAAACTACGGTGCTCCACCTGCGGAAGAGAAAAGCGAAATGCTTCGTGTTGTCGGCCGGTCATTCCTTTTCGCCTGTCTACCTTAACTTAATAACGTCATAAAACATATAGTCCGTGAGACTCTCAGCGCCGATCTCATCGAAAGACTGGTTACCGACATCCTCGAGGTGACTGAAGGATTGATGAGTACGTCCCCTTCGGCAGTCTTCCACCCTACTTCGAACGAAGTTGCTTTTACTTCACCTTCAAACTTCCGTTCTTTACCTCCGCATACCACGCCCAAGCCTTCCGACCAGCACGCGAAACTCACTACAGCCCTTATTGCAACATTCATGCACCTCGAACGTTTTATCGCATCATTGTTATTCTTGGTCTTCCTTGCCGCCCCACGCGGAGTTATTTCTTCAGCCCTTCCTCGTAATATTCACTTTCCGATTGTTTCACGATTGCTTTCGCATTCGCACAATAGTAATGTGAGCGGAACGGCTAACGAGAAATCTGGAACTCCTACAGGCAGTGGAGGTCTTGCGACGATGGCGGCAGCGACGTCAACGGTCGGACTTCACCAGCCAGACCAGGTGCACGGGCGCCCTGATCAGTCGAACTTCGCGGATGGTGCGCAAGGTTCTGGTTCCGAAATGGGTCAGAGGTGGGTACAATCGTAACTTCATCTTTCTCGCTGCTCATTGTCAATCTTCTTATTCTCATAAAAGTACGTATGCGAAGCAGTGTTAGTGGTGTATTGTGGAAGAAGAGTGTACTATTCCGGTGGTGGTCTGTTATCGCGCAGGTCGTGAACTTTGCAAATTTGTAACTGTGACGATTGTATTGTATCATGCATGTAAATCGAGTTGTGTCGTCAATTTGAACGGCCCTTGACTGACTGACTTTGAACGTGAACGTGACTCGCCATGCTTCTTGCAAATTCGGAAGGCATGGGTTTACACAAGTTACGAAACTCAACGTTTGAAAAACGTAAAGCTACGTATGCGACTTTAAGGTACTGGTCGTATTGTACGGTCAATGTTTGGTCCCCCCTGAATTCAGGTCTGGTACGAATGTAAGTCTGACGGCTTGTTCGAATTCTACTTACAGGCGTGAAAGGGGGGGGAACACGGTCAATCTGCAACGGAAAGATTCATGCTCCTGCAAGCCGCCTAGACAAAGATAAAAAGGAGGGACGAGATTGCTTCCCGGGGACATGATAGATAATGGTTAATCATCCAACAGTGATCACAGTCGAAAGGGTTTAACCCACAGAACGGATTAAGCTGTATTGTGTTAAGCAAAGTAGAATACTGTAACTACACGCAGTGAGCTGCAGACACAGGTTAACCCACAGTACAGAAAAACACGACACAAGTACGCCAGTAAATACAAAGAGTTAAGCAAAAGAGAGTTAAACAAGGCATACACTGATATGTGTAGCGGTAGCAGTGCCAGGCAAGGCAGACCTCGACAAGGTGTTAACCCAAAATGTGTTAAACAGAACGATGATACCGAAGCGGAGTGCAGTGGGACAGCTAGACATACTGATAGAAGGTGTTAACCTAAATAGTGTTAACCAAATGATGTAAATGAGAAGGGGAGGCGGCAGGCCAGATTTCAAAAGGTGTTAAACAAAAAAGGGTTAAAGCAGGAGAACTATATCTCGATGTTAAGAAAGCGACATCGAAAAGTGTTAAACAAATAGGAGTTAAACCGATACCAATTACCACGCTAAGTTTTACGTTGCAAAGGGAGGGCAGAAAGTGCTCGAACCAAAAAGTAAAAGGAGCGTAAAGGAACGGTATGTGGGTTGGACAAAGCATCTATGAGGCTCTCGAGCAAGAGAAAGAACAAAACGTGAGGAGGATGAGAAGGAGTGTAGACGAGTTGGCCACGGGAACGAACGTGAAGTGTAGATGCCCTCAAGTGCGAGATCTAGCGAGGAAAGGAATGTAAACGAGTTGGACATGGATAGATGTGAAATGAAAAGATCGAACGGTCGAGGGGAGGACAGCCGGAAGGAGTGAAAGCCGTCACTTTCTTCTGGTGGTGAGCGAGAAACCAGACTCGATGGCTCTGTTCGAGGGCCTATCGAATCGCGGTCAGAGACAAAAACTATGATCATGAACTAGGTAACGTACTTGTGCCGTCGTTTGGTGACCACACCATCATCCGTCTGTCCAACTTCCTGAGCAACATCAGTGGGCTTCTTGCGCTGCGACTTCCCTCCCTTCTTAGACGCTGGCTTATCCGACGCGTCCCCATTGGCCTTCGCAGCGCCAGAAGGTGCCTTCGGTGCCGTCTTTGCGCGCTTGGAGGGGGTGCTTTCCGCTGGCGCATCCAGCATCTCGGCGTGTCGTTTGGCTATGTGTGGAGTGGGTGCCGCATCGTCTGTCACAGCTTCAAGATCGCGCACACGATGAGAGCCCGTGTTTGCAGGTGGCACGTTTGTGTTCCGGTGTTTGAATCTGAGCGGCGTAGATGTCTCGTTTTCTTCCGCTGGTTTGTCCTGCGTCTCGGCGGGTCGGATGGTTCGGCGTGGGGTGAGTACCGATTCCTCTGACGCAGCTCCGGGCCCGCGCACACTACGAGGCTTCGCTCTTTTGGATGGCACGTCGGCGATAGCGTTTGCGTCCCCGCTCACGCGCTTGGAACCACGCGGCGTAGTGGGCTTGTTTTGATGCGGCGTCAAGACGTCGACGGGTAGGGGAGATCGACGTACACCATCTGGTGAGATGAAATTGCCATTGGCCAGAGCACGGGGCTTTCGCGAAGAGGGTCCTCGGGATTCGCTGTCGGGAGACGAGACGACTTTGGTGTGGCGTGGTTCTGTAAAGTGCCGGTCAACGAAAATATCGAAAATATGTACGAGTAGTTCTCGCGAAACTCACCGGTCAAAGGCATGAACTCTACCGCATCGGCAGTCCGGGAGGGGTCGACTATGCGGTCGTCGGATAGCTCCTCTTCAGTATCCTCGTCCAGCGCGATGATGGGCACATCGTCTGCGTCTGGCGTCCCTGCCCCGAGGTTAAGTCCATCCTCATCGCCATTGTCACTCTCGTCACCCTCGTCGCTTCCATCGTCTGCAACACTATCAACACGCCCGGCAGCCTCACCGCCGTCTTCGTCCACATCTGTCGAAGGTAACGCAACGTTAGACAGAATATCTGACTGTATATACGCGCCACAGACCTATTCCCTCGTCAATATCACCGTTGCCTGGTCTGTCTTCGAACACACTTTTAATATCTTACTGATGGATTAGAACCATGTAATACTCACCATTGGGTATCGTCTTTTCACAGCGCTTCTCCCAATACTCTACGAACTTCTCGAGGTCCTCCTTCTCGTTCAACACATCTTCCGAGCATGGGCCGATGCCGTCGACAACAATACTGCGAAGATTAATCAGTGAGTCTCGTGTAATTCGCAACACGAAGGAACTTACAGCTTGGTTTCAAGAACTCCTTTCTTGTTCCTGAACGTCGACACAAGGCAATGTGCTGCTTCTCCACATTGGTGCTTGTCGAAACCCTGGGTTCCCGCTAAGACGGCGAAGACAGTAGGTGGGAAGGTCGATTGGTTGCTAAGTAAAATCATGTAGTCAATATTGAAGCTAAGAATGACAAAAAAGGCGAAAGAACTCACTCGAAGACGGTAACCGTATTCTCGTCGTCTTCACAAACATAATTATCCCAACCTTCGCGTTCCTCTGGAGTCAGCGCGCGCCACTTCTTGGAAAGAAGTTTGTTGAACACTCCGATGCCTCGATGGTGGGACATTTTGTTCTTGTCACGAAGTGCGTTCACTTCATCGGTGATAACCTTCTTATTCGCCTCTCGGAACTTGTGGAAGCCGTCTGTTCGATGGCCTTGGAGGTGGAGGATCGCATTCGCTTTGCCTGGCAGGGAGAGCGTCTCGAGGGTCCTTTTCCGCAAGAGCTTTGACTGCCGATTCTTGAAGAGCTCCATGAATTTCTGAGAGAATGTTATAAGCTGAGGTGGTGAGGCGAGATGACACTCACATGTTGCCAGTCACCTACTCTTGCCAACGACGCTCCGTGCTCATGTACTATCTGATTCCATTTTTCCTCTTTCCAAGCCTTTATCCTCGCCTTGATGCCCACCTCTCCTGTACGGTTGAGTACCATGTCGTCGAATTCGGTTAATGTCGCGCGAATCCACGCGTACTCCTCTTCAGTGAATTGGGTGGGTCGACCTTGGTGCTTCTTCTCCTTTGGTTTCGGCTGCTGCTTCGGTACAGGTGGTGGGACAACCGTGGCAGGCGTCTTAGGAGGGGTATGGGACGGGGGGATCCCAAGAGCATCTTTGATGGTGGGCTGGCGGAACTTGGTATCTGCGCTCTTCCTGCCTCTGCGCTGCTTCCCTTTAGCCGGTGAGCTCGCCATCGCACTTGGATGTCCTTCGGTCAACGCTCGAGTCCACTAAGTCGAGTAAACGTACTCACAAGGTTGTGTTAAAGATAATGGGTCTCTGACGTGAAGAGGAGGGGTACGACGATGGACGGGGACTGGGAAGACGCGTTGTATAGTTGGACCTTTAAAATTTTGCCCTCCCTTCTACGGCTGGAGCCGAATGGCGTCCTCATGCTCGCCTGATCTCTTTTCGGTCGTCCAATTCCTTCGGTCGATGCAGAGGGCCGTAGGTGTAGCGAGTTGGGTTCGAAATATATTTTGAAGTAAAAGAAATAATTTTTTGACAGGCCGATTTGAGGCGCTTTTGAGCGCGCTTTTGAGCTCAGATTTAGACTTGCAAACTTCTACGGCAAACTAGCTAATCGGCCTCGTCGTCCGACGAAAGCACGATCACATCCGGGCCAAATACTCTTTCCACTTCCTTCCTCTTCTTAGGCGAAGACTGCTGCGCAACATCGACTATCTCTTCTATATTTTCGTCGACGTTGAAGACGTGCCTGCGCTTCGTTGGCGTTGCTAAGCCGTCATTCACAAACTGGCCCTTCGAAGGCGAATGGGTCTTCGTGTTGGAGCCGCTCGCCTCTCCGTCTGATTGTAGAGTGTAAGTACGTAGAATGGAGTCGATAGGACAGATTGTTTCATACCTGTAACTTTTCCGTCGAAGTCAGAGGGAGACGCGTTGACACCGCTCGCCTGAACGTTGGCCGGAGTCTTCGAAGCTATACAAACATAATGAACAGCGATCGAGGTCAATATGTTTCTAATAAGGTAGACGGTTGCTCACCCTCTTTGGATTTATCAGTCGCTTCAACAGCGCGACCTGTGTAACGGTTCAGTGTTTGATCGAGGAGGAGTCAGGCCCAATTGCTTACCTTTGCCTTTGTTTGCCTTCTCCAAGGGGTCCTCGTCTTCCTCAGTGCTATGTCCGTCGTCGTCGTCGTCGGCCGTCGAGATAACGGAGGTCGACATTCCTGTGATAGGGGAAGAAGCCTCTCCCTCACTGCTGTCGGCGCCGTAGGCATACTGATGTCCGTACTTCGCTTCCGGAGTTGCTGGAGTAGTAGGTGGCGACTGGTCCTTGCGGCGGGTAGGAGTTTCTGCAGTGACTGCCGGAGTAGCAGAATGTGCGTTCGTCTGAGGGGTTTCAGTTGCGACTGGAGTGACGGCCGGAGGGAGTACGTGTTGGGCCGGAGGGGTCGCGACTGGAGCTGCGACAGACCGGACTGCGTACATGAAAGGGTTGACAACGGGACCTGGGTAATCTGCTATCGTGACCTTTCGAGTGAGTAATTTGTACGCGTTCTTGATAGTCCACGCGTCTCGAAGGAATAGAACCTCCAAATGCCGAGGCACGGTATACAACGGTATCGGAAAGCACCCAAACCTTCCATCGAAGCACTGTTGCTCGTCAGACCCAGAAAATCGAGGCAGAACGAAAAAAACGCACGACATCGTATATAGAACCTGCAGTGTCTGGCCTGATTCCGATATTTAAACCATGACCGCCGCCGCATCTACCTCTCGAAGCCTTCATGCTTAAACCGGCTTTGCGAGCGCAATGCTCGACTCGAAGCTTTAGCACGGTCTTCGCAGCTGTCCCGTCTAACCTCATGTCAACGGCGAGTTCATGCAACATCCCCACCTGAACGTCTTTGAGGGTTGGGATGTCGTCGAGAACGGCGCCCGAAACTCTCGGCATAATGCTGGGGTGTTCGCAGACGATGTCGAAGTGCAATACCGTTGGAGTAGATGGGAAGTCGAATGGAGGGGCAAGTCGCTCGTGTCCTGGGGTGAACTCCTTTTGTTCGATTTGAAGTCGTCACAGCTTGACTATGAAACCCCGAAGAACGGCCTCCAGAGCGACGCATGGACGGAAACATGCATGAGGCCGTCGGACATGCCCAGTAATCAGGATGTCAAGATGTAAAAATGCACTAAATATGCGAATAGATTCAATTCAGCAACTGATATTGAGGGACGAATGCCCAGCGGCGAGGGCGCGCGTGGTCAGATCTTACATTGGTGTTTCAACTATGCACAATTTCTTCTTCTCTATTGAAAACGCCTCCAGCCGATGTCCGTTTTCTGGGAAAACCCTCGCCCTGCCTCGTTCTGTCCTCATGTGCTGAACGAGGGTGCCGATCCACTCGCCTTTCGTCACGACGTGCAACCCCTTGTCCTTAAGCTTAGCTGTAGGACGCAGGGTGGATACAGGGAGGAACTCCTTCCGTTCTTCCGATTTCCCGTCTGTGAAATGTACGAGGACGCTGGCCAGCGTCGTGGATGGAATCGGATGAGCCAATGCTTCAACATCTGCCAATACACGCCCTTCCCGTCGCCCAGACACGTCGCGTTCCGGGTGTGATTCGATTTTGACCATAAGATCGTACTTATGGCGTAGTTTCGCTACACGGGGATGGAATATCCACATCCCCTCGCCTGACGCATCTTCAGATATGTCAGAGCACACATTCCGGATCGAAAATGGGAGAACTCACCGTGAACACCGGTCACATCGGCGGGCTCGTTTCCGCCTTCGTTAGGGTCATCTTGAGGTGTCGGCGTGCTGGGTCTGTCGATGGGACCTTCCGGATGATGCGAGAGAGATCGGGAAAAGGGTACGTGTGCAGACGGCGAGACGGTTCGATCAAACAACATCGAAATGTTGTCGATATCTTTTTGAGGCCAGGGAAGTTTCGTTCCTAATTTCAGTACGCAGGCACATTCGCTAGAATACAGGAATGAACACAAGGACATCTTGCGAGCAGAATTCACCACTCACGCGACAAGACGATCGACAGGGATATCCAGTACCTTGCCCGACTCTGTGTGCACTCTCGCCAAAGTTCCGCTCAAACGTCCAACCCGCCCAAGCTTCCCTTTGAATACGCCTTTCCAGCAGTATACCACGACTCCCTCAAATCCTTCTTTTAAGTGATCCACGTCGCAACGTTTCTCCCCTTCGAGAGAGTTCTGTGCGGTAGCCGTTCCCGAGTCGTTCGTAGCCGAGGAATCTGGATCCTTTTCCCTGACTTGCGAGGGTGTATAGTTTATGTCGACTGCTTTCACGGCGCCGTTGAACACCATCAGTTTAGTGGGCTTGACACCCTGGTCTCGAATGTCGTATGCTTTCCAAGCAGGCTCGACAAACATTTCCACGTTGTCGTTTCGTACGATGATCTGAATCGGGTATCAGCCACTGAGGGAGCGCGTGCCGAGAAAAACTCACCTCCAAATTTGTAACATCCTCCAATACTCGGGTGTACTTGCGTTCGAAAGGCGTCAGTACCCTCCCAGTCTTCCCAGCGTGTCTTCCCCGAAGTATCTTCACAGCTTGGCCAAAGCCGATGTCACAACTTGAAGGACGCGGACGTGAATCGTACCTCTCGGGATCGGGAGACCCTACGAGAGACGACGGAATCTCAAACTTGCCATTGCGAAGACGAATCAGCACAATTACGAAATAAGCTGGTGCCGGCTCACTTCATTGAATTCGCTAATGTCGACCACATGCAACACACTCCCCTTTTTAGCAGCGACAATCCCAATCCTGCCTTTAAGCTTGCCGACCTTCGCTTCGACTTGATCCCCTACTTCGAAAATGCGATCCAGGGACGTAAGGTTCACTTCGATCAATATCGATTGTTTCGTCTCTTGGTCCTTCTGTCTGAGATCGACGAGCGCGCGATCCTCCAAAATTTCAATGATCTTCCCAATTACTCCTTTTGATTCCCCTGAGTTGACGCACACCCGGTCTCCAGTTTGGAGAAACTTTGGGATGCAAGAGTGAAGCTCTACGACGCTGGCGCGGTCGCCTGCTACTGCAAATCGAAAGGTTAGCGAAGTTCGAAAAAGGGTGGTGACACTCACCTGTCGAAGAAGACTGGATGGAGCTCATGTTCACTCCTGGACCCGGTGTACAGGAAGGGTTCGGTTCTGGCATGCGTTCTATTCTGTCCACGCGACATCGATATAGGAGGTACCCGTCGTTCGAATAGCGCGAACCGTGAAAGATGAAGCCCGCCGGGCCCAGGTCGCGGAAAGGTTGGCGCCGGAATGGGCTCGTCATGTCTTCTCCTGGAAGGGATGCTTCGCGATCCAACGCCTGCATGGCTTTCACCTCGGCTTTGTTGACGATGAAGCTCTGTGGGCGAGTACGGCGTCTCCGCTTTCGTCCCTCCGCCGGGTTCACATGTCCGACCGTTTCTCTGCTTCTCAATTTGATTGTGACTTCTGGGCTACTTTCGTTGTATTCGATGAGTTCACCAATGTCTCCCTTATATAGCCCATTTCTGAGCGTTACAAAGTTCCCTCGCTCCATAGGCGGAGGGATGGCAGAGTGCTGTAGGAGAGCAACTCGTTCTACAGGAGGTACAGGGAATAAGCCGTTTGGGAACACATAATGCATTCCTTTCAGGAAAGTTTTGACGGGCTGTATAGCTGGGCCCTCGATATAGATACGACCACTCGATCTCGGGACATAGAAAACCGAACCCAACCCCTCTCCTCTAGTTTCCGGCGTTCCCGCTTCCGTCGACTTCCTCATAAGACGAAACACGACCTTCGCTTCCTTGCCGCACTGACAGATGCATCAGCGGAACGTCCTTTGCAGTAGGTGAGTCTTACCTTGACAGGGACGGCGAATAGGTGCAGGTCATTGATGTCAGGAAGAGCATCGAGGTCATGGGTAGGATTTGGTTGAGTCGGAACGCCAGAGCCTGAGTCTGTCGGCGATTCGGAAGGAAGACGACGTCTTGAACGAGCACCGCGAATCATGGCACGACGATGAAGGCCATCGAAGGCAGCCTCCACATCGGTGTCGTCGTCATCCGGTAATGATGGCAGAGGGGCACTCACGAAGTTTCGTTCTGCTGCCTCTAATTCGTCGTCGTCATCGCTGAACACATCGTGCTCGAAGCCTCGCCATCCCTCTGCGTCCTCTAACCCTTCTCCTTCGCCTCTCCTCTCGGATCCTCGCCATTCATCCTCCTCCTCCTCCTCCTCCTCCTCTTCCCTGTCTACGGCAGCCGACAAGTCCAAAAACGCCGAAGTACGAATCCTTTTAGCCATGGTCGAACCAGGTGGGTATGAACGTCGAAGTTGGTCGGGATATGGTGTGGAATTGAAAATGTAAAATGGCGAAAGCAATCCGAAAACAAAAATAACACAAAGGACAAGGTAGCAAAAACAACGCAGAAAAGATGGAGGATATATAGTGTAATAATGATGGTATACAACAGTTGAACCGCGCCGGATATAACGCAAAGAAATTTTGAACTCCGTGAAGAAAAAAGGGTGAGTTAAGGACGGTAGGAAGTAAGCGGATAAGACGTGGTGGATGATTTAAAACCTGAAAGTTGGGGACGAAGAAAATGCGAGTGGGGGTTTATATGGGCGGTGCCAGCCGACAGGGGGATGGACGGATGTCGACGGACGAGTCCTATCGTTTTGTTCAGTGGAGAGCATACGACGTCAATAGAAGAGAGTTTGGAAGTGAGGGATAGATGTGCGGGCGGCGGGAGCCCCGCCGTGGACGTCGGGAGGTGGTGAGAGGAAGGAGAGACGGGAAGCTGTGCAAAATTCAAAGTCCGCCGGCACACAACGCGCGAGGAATGGTGCGGTCAATACAGAGGCAAATACTCGTATCGGGAAATCCGACGTCACGAGATTCGGAGTTGCCGTTTCAATATATTTGCATCT
>KQ086253.1:0-27382 GCA_001020605.1 Schizopora paradoxa | reverse complement strand
TTCTCGACAACCAAACTTGCGCGGAGCTCGCTGTCCCAGTCCACGAACAACTCGTCAATCTTCTGCGAATAATTGACGTTTGGCACATCTGGCACGGACATAGGATCAAAGGTGAATTCATTGTCTCCCATCTGTATCGTGATTCTTTGCACCGGAGCTGTTGCAGCACTCGCTGTAGAGTTGCCCGCATCCTGCTGCACTTGTACTGGCACTTGCGGGAGGACAAATGTCTGCGAGGACGGGGAAACACGTGTTGGGGACGGTTCGAGAGAGGACGTCGTGAGTGCGTTCAATTTGTTGGCGAGGCTGTTACTGGGGGTGAATGGCATCACAGCGATTGCTTTTGGAAAGGGGACAGGTAAGAACTACAATCGAAGATTTGTGAGATGCCACTGACCTTCATTTGACGGTGAATCAATAGGTAAGCTCATTGCCAGTGGCGAGCTTGAAGGTGCGTGCGTTGGCCAAATTTCGAGCTGACGATTCCCAATACTACTGATGCTTTGTGTTTGTAAAGACCTCGCGACATCGTCAAGCTTGCTTGCTATGACATCCATTTTCTTGTCTTGCTGCCGGATATACCTCTGGATGAGAGCAGATTGCCCACTCTTTTAGAGAATAAGTATTCCAAATCACGTACTAAATCTCATTGCAGCTTACCGATGCGACGGGTGGGCTCTGACTTGGAATCTCTGTCCCAGACTCGCCCTCAAGCTCAGAATATGCTGGCATCGAGGAATTTCCACCAAAAAATTCAGTGCTCGCCACTTGCTTCAATTTCGACATGATTGTACTTGCACCTTGAGGTGTCCAAACTTGAAGGTGAGTCAAATGTGAATTCTTTATATTAATGCAGACTTAAGCTTACCAACTCGAAGCTCGTCTTGTTTTGTTTCATCAAGCGAATGTAATGGGTCCGAATCGTACACCCGACCTCCGTCATTGGTTTTATGGTAATCAACAGCTCCGCCCTGGGGACTCGCGATAAGTGAGGTCATTACCATGGAACGGAAGATGGAGTTCTTGAGCAGAAAGTTATTTACCTACCGGCGGAAGCGCCGCCACGGAAGTCGTGAGTTCAAGTTGTGGCCACGCTGATTGTATGCGGACTTCACTCAACTTGTTGTCTTTCCACCTTCATCACCCACTCCGCCTTTGGAAGCATTCCAATGCGCTCGTCTTTATTCTTTGTGCTCAATGAAATGAGCTTGGGATCCTCTCCGAACATAGTCCGCTTTCGCTTTGCAAATGTGCTTTCAGCGCGACTCCCAGATGTAGACCCTCGCTTCCGCTTCAACTCGTTCGTATTGAAGATTCTATCTCAGTTGTTTTAGCAGTGCAATAGAAGGTGTGCAATAGAGAAGATTCCATACACCATCCAAGCTGATTTATCTGCAGAAAACTTTCGGAGACGATCTATCTTTTCCGTTCGATTCCCAGAGAAAGGTAACCCGTATCCCTTCAAGATTTCTTTCAGAGTTTTATTGGTTGCATCCTTCCCGTTGCTGTTATTTATTAATTGTAAGTCTATAATATCTTCTTGACAGATTCTGAGTACTATCACTTACAGCTCTAATCGCGTTGTTTTGATTAGATGTGTTGCATCTACACCCTCTTCGATCGAGTCTTGCAAATCAAGTGTTTGCCCCAGGACAGGAAGATCGAGAAAACCATCTTCCGCCTCTGAGGCTCTTGAGTTTGACACAGAAGCTTGAGATACAAGAGTTGCATGTCCGTTTGTGGAGTTCGGTTTGCGATGGCCCATTGGTATGCACGGGTGGAAAGGTACGCCAGTTTCATGCCAGACTTTTTTTGTGACTTATATACCCTCTGCTGTGTCTCAAATCTCAGATTTCTGTCTGGGCTGATTCCGTTGCCGAGTGGCGAACACTTTCACCGTGTCACAGGGCCCCGCCAACGCTAAATTTCTCTTTTCAGTTGACCCCCATCATGACCACAGAGCTACAGCTACCCCAGGCCGTCAACGACAGACTTGATGCACTCAACGAGGACGTGGACTTCACGGATCTGGTCAAAGATCAAGTGGAAGCAAGTGAAGAAATTTACGAGACGATAAATGGCTTCAAGGATGTTGTCGATGCTGAACAGGATGCATCTGATGCGCCGCTTCACTTGCCTCATGGCAAAACGGCTAGTACGGTGTTGGTAGATTTTGCAGTAGCCGATGAAAGTCTTCGGAAGGCTTCCGAAAGTGTCATCACTCCTGGGACACGAAAGGAATACGAAAAGTAAGTGGTTCATACACAATTTCCGTTCTCAACGCATAGTTCTCAACTTTTCAATAATTTCTTATAGAAAATGGGCTGCATTCAAGAGTTTTTGCACAGGGAGGGGATATGTAAAGAGTGAATCAGTGCTTGAGTCCATGTCGAGGGACTTTCCAAAAAGATTGCCAAGGTGGATTTCTCTTTGGATAATGAACAGGTATGACAGGATTCTTGCGAGCAGAATTTCATTTTTAAATATGTTTCTATAGCTGCGATGATATGGACATAGATAGTGGTGAAACGAAGTCACTATCTAATCTAAAGAATGTCAGCACGTACAACACCGCGCAGAAGATGCGAGCAGCGATGAGCCACCAGTATGGACGTGTCTTCAAACACGGCATGCAGCCGTTCACGGAGAATCCGATCAAACCAGGCACCTACAACGGAAACCCTTCAATGTCAGATGATATATCGCAGTATATGATCAGTCTTCGAAGAAGAAAGGTGAGTAATGCTGCGCTGAAAATTTTGGGAAAATACTGACCATTGCAATAGGTCCGAGGCGGTGAAACGGTCGTCAGCGCAAAAGCCATGGAAGAAAAGACTCTAGAGGCATTGTATAAGTATAATCTACAGTACCTTCGAGAGGCAAATGCCCCTTCATATTCTGAAGCAAAAAAGGGAAAGCGAGGGGACGGGAATGGTGAAGGAATTGATTCGGAAGGAAAATCAACATGGGCGGGTTGCAATGTGCGGATGATGCTGTGGTTTTTTTACACAATTTCCTTCCTATGTCTCCTTCGCTGCGACGAGGCCCTCCGAATCCGATGGGAGGACATTTCTGTGGAGGAATGGTTAGATGATGGGGAGAAGAGCATACGGCTGAAGGTAACCCTCCCTTTTAGGAAGACGCACCAAACGGGAGGTAAGCATGTTAAGCGTTGTTGTTTGAATGTTTAAAGTGTACTCACATTAGCACAGGCGTGCTCCCATTCTATTTGTACCCGGACAGGCAACGACCGCATCTCTGTCCAGTCACGGCGTTCTGTGTCTGGTACAATATTGTAAGCACTCGATTTGGTTCTTGCACTGGTTATGTCTTTCGCAAGAGAACTGGAAAGAATGGCGTTAGCGCTGATTCTGGTGAAAGTTTGGTAGGTTTCGACATCACTCACTGAATCACTTTGAACTCACATTGACACTTTATACCCCAGTCGCATGCATCGCTTATGGAAAGCTTCAAGAACAACTTAATGGATATCAGCGTTAATCCTGACCCATATGGGACGCACTCGTTTCGACGTGGTGGTGCACAGTGGCTCGCAATGGTAAAGCGTTGGCCATACCGCAACATTTGCAGCTGGGCCGGATGGTCAGACAACCTGGATAATCCCGCAACACTCTTCAAATACTTACTTTCAGTTGTTGATGCACCCATCGTGAAGCGAGAGGAGTACATGGACCCGCACAGATTGGGTGGGGACAAATGTGGGGTCTGCGGTCGTTCGTGCCCTTGCGCTTGAATCTTTTCTATCAATTAGTTTGTGGTGTATGTAGATTTGAACATGTTGCGCACCTGAACATTATTTCATTCATTCATTGTTTCACGATTTAAGCAGAAAGCAGCTGCAACATTTTCTGAGTCCTCCTATTGCTGAACCACCCGCCCGGCACCGCGGTTAAGTACCGACTCCAAAGCTAGCAATTCAGCAAAAGGAGGCCCAATGCACCGCTTCTGCTTTTTGAATTTGCGTAGCTAAGACTTGAATTGAAATTATATTAGTGTGCCGGCCATGATTCACAACAGCGAGCAGACGACCGGTCGCTAAAAGCAACATCTTCCGATAAGTCACTGTGCAAATCATGGCCTATTCAACGGTCTCAAGAGATAAGAAAGTAGACCTGCCGTCTTTGGGCGCTACTTTTCTTTGGTGTGCATCGGGAAGGGAGAAGGAGAGAGGTGAAGCACTGCATGTCGTGGCAGCAACAACATCAAGAGACGCGACGCGACCATCATGTGATCGCGAAGGTCGGTCATCTTAATTTGCGAATATAATAATTATACATTCAAAACGTATATGAGTCATTTGGTGGAGTAGTTAAGAGCTTGGTTTAATTTAATTTCGAATTTTGGATGTTGAGGTTCGAACCCCTGCTGCGCAGCTTTTTTCTTCAGACTTTTTTGTTGATAACTTCGAAAGTGACATTTGGACAGAACAAAGAACAGCTACTATTGACTTAAACACTAATCATCTCCCTCTAGAGTTCGAGGCTAGAGTGCTGAGCTTAGCTTTCCTCACAAGACGAGCCTCCAATCCAAATAAATGAAAAAGAAAAGATTCATTCAAAAATAACTACACAGTGAGGTCTATAAAACTTATCGGGCTACTACTGCGCTCCTCCTCAAGATCCCCTTCGGAGTCCGAAGCCGTCAAATCAATTACTGGTGTTGCTGCTCTCTTAGCAGCACATGCGCTCGTGGACACGCTTGATGAGTGATGCCGTTCTCGAGCTGCCTGTAAAATGTTCAGATCGATCAGTTTCCAGAAATGATGAAAAGAATACTGCAACGTACTTGAAGAGGCTTGAATGTGCCGAGAGACGTGAGGGAGCTAGACGGCTGCATCCCCATCAAATATTTGGATACTGTTGTCTCGTGCATCCAACCTTTCCAGGGATTGTCGAAACCCGAGACGCATGCAAGATCGCTCTCTTCAAAAGGTTTGCGATAACCTTTGTTCACCTCACGAAGGAATGGGCGAGCATCAGCTTCGAGCTTTCTTTCGAATCCCCCGCTCGAGCTCTTCTGTGTTATCCCGACATGAATTGCTGAGCGCGACAGCAGCGACAAGTGTTCGTCTCGGAGGAGGATCGACATCATGAATCCAGGAAAGAGGTGACGCCGGAGGGCCATAATATCTCGGCCAAATGAAAATCGATGCTCGCAGAGAAAGGCGAGCTCGCGTACATCCATTGCAGCTGGAATTGAGGAGATGGTGAGGGTTGGAAAGGCTGTAGTTGCGGGTGACACGTAGAGGTTGACGACATCTGGTGATGGGAATCCATCCGGCACATGGGAGGCTAGATGACGACGCTTCAAACCAACGTATCCTTTTGAATCATTCGAAAGAATCTCTCGCAAAGCGCGCCTCCAGCCATCGAAAGTGTTCGGAGAGTCGCTGAGGTTTGCTTGTACAAGCACGTCACCGAGACCGTATTTTGCGACTGCAATGGCAGTGGAAATACCGCAGTCCGAGAGCCCCTGACCATTTTATGAGAAAGATAGTTAATATTGTGACGAAATGGCGCACATACCTTGTCATAATCACCTCCCCTCAACACCGCAACTTGAATGAACCCGTTGTGATCTAATCCGAGCGTCGGGTGCTCCTTGATGGCATCGGCACGATAAACATATACAACATTGTCATCCAGTCGCGCTTTGATATTCTTCTTCTGGTTCTTCGATAAGCTAGTACACCTGATGAGTTAAAGATTGAATTATTAAGAAGCAATCACTCACAGTCGTATAACGACGCGAGCACCAAAGACAAATGCATCGGAATCATCGGTCATGACCGCATCAATAGCACCATGGAGATTGAGTTGAGCCAATTCTGCTTCTGCCTCTCCTGCAGCCTACCATAGCCATATCAGCGGGATCGGGGAGATAAAGAATCCATTACGCACCGTGTACCACGAGAAGCCCCAGCACTTCAGAAACTCCTTGACTCTCTCCTCCAACCAATGACCATTTCTGACAACCTTCTTGTTCCGCTTGCAGGTCGGCCGGCTGGGACCATCGAATATAAAGACCGGAATAACTGGAAGGGATGCGAGGAAGGCGAGCTTATAGAAGATTACCCGAAGCTCGGGCTCCGAGCCAGCGGAAGCATGGTTTGTTCTGTAGATATTTGAAACGGAAAAGAGCCATATACTGAAAGATATTAGAGCCAGCTAAGAGAAGTATAAAAGAATCAGCGTACTTGACATCAATTCCTATCACAATAGGACGTCGAAGCTTTTGAATTCCTTCGCTTATGATGAAAGATTCCAATGTATGGACCTCAGCGACGGGTTTCAATCGCTAGGATAGATCTGAGAAGAATGGCGTAAGGGCTATTAAGGAAGGCATACCTCCCATAGATCCTTTACTCCCATCTCTACCCTTGGTGATGATGATTGCGACTGCTTGAAGAAATGTAGGGACGTGCACGACCGGCGGGCACGAGATTGCGAAAGAGTTTGCCGTAAATCCACGGAACAGAAACAATGCGGAAAGAGGTAGGTTGGAAGTGAGGTGTGAGGTGAATATGACAAGATTCGAAAGCAAATGGCATTGTGAGGCTTGAGTCGGCGACGACGACGGTTTGGACTGGGTTTGTGTCTCGGGTACGCAGAGGTGAAGCCGGCCATGGTTGGTGATGGAATAGCGGTGAGCCGTGGTTGTGCGTGGTTGTGCTGGTAGGGACTGTGGTTCTCCCACATTCCGACGGTGATTCTGCACCCCCAGCAATCGTTTCGCGTTCGATTTCGCTGGGGGGCCTGCTAAAGAGGAGGGGGTCTGCAGCTCGCACTTGTTGCGAGAATCACCGTCCGACGTGGGAGAACCACGGTCCATGTTCGGCATTCTCCGCACACCTCGAGCTCGCGGCGTGGCTCTCCTCTGGTCCTGGTCGCGTCCCCAAAATCGACGCAATTTTTCGTTCGCGCCTTCGGCGCGTACCAAATTTTTTGCATTCATTTTTTTCTCTCATTTAACGCGGTCATTTACATGTTTTTTACTCTAGTTTTGAGCCGCGCGAGCTCTCGAAATGCTCGCAACCCCTGTCGAGGGCGCGCCCGGGGTCCTGCACGGCCGGCATTCCAGCGCGTCGCTTACGCAGCCTGTCACGTTCCACGTGCCTTCGGCGTCTTCCGCGGGACGGTGATTTTCGGTATCTTCAGCTCTACTTCGCAGGATCTGTCTCTGCGTTCCTATTAATATTGCCCGGATCCTTATCACCTTGCACAGCAGCGGTGTCAGCAATAGCTCAAAAACCTATATAAACCGAGTCGGAACGGAAGCCTTCGATTCAACATCTCCTGATCTCTTCGGTTTATTATGACGTCCCAGATCCTAAGCTCTCACATAAATAGGGACATTTCACCACAGTGGAAATCCGATAGCTCGTGCCCTTTCTGCAGAATTATTTCAGGCGATTCACCAGCGTTCAAGGTCTACGAAACGGAAAACGTCATCGCAGTCCTGGGTCTTTGTTTTGTCTTCCATTTGCTTAGTATCATCTCGACTTACCTCCATGTTAATGCATAGATATACTGCCTTTGCGTCCTGGGCATACTCTCATCATACCCAAAATCCATTGCAAGCATGTATCAGAACTGCCGGATGAGCTCGCTGGTGCCGTAGGACAGGCCGTCTCGAAGGTCGCGAAGGCGCTCACACAGGGTAAGGTTTTAAAGGCTTACTTTCGACTCGTTCAGCTTATAGATTCGACTTGACTCCCCCCCCCCTCCGGTCTTTTAGCCCTTGATAACGACGGACTAAACGTTGTCTGTAATCAAGAGTATGCGCAAGCCGTTCCTCATGTCAGTGCCACTCATAACTCTTCGTACTTTTGAGTTTCTGAACCACTCGAAGGTACACTACCACGTTATTCCAGCGCCGACTTTCGAAGCAACTTCAAAAGTATCTGTATTACCAGCGAGCGATCCTGCATACACACCTACACCAGAAGAGATGTTGCGCAAGGAGTTCCAAGCTCGCCGAATCTTGAACGAGGAAGATGCCAGAAATCTTGTCCAGATTATCTCGTCGAAATTGTAGAGGTCGAGCCGTTCGACACAAGTCACGAATATACCATGCGCCGCGATGTTAGAATTAGAGCGTCAATGGTTTTATCACTTGAATGATGTCCACGAGTTAATTCAAAAAGAGCGTCATGTCTCATAAATTACAGTGCCAGGTCAGATGTGACAATGTCAAGGAGTTAGCGTCTTGATACGCTGTCGAGAGCGAGTACCCCACGCAGGGTGGCTATCAGGGTTTGCTACTGTGTGCCGCACTGAAATAGTCAGGTCACTGTCCGAGCCTAGTTCATAGGTGTACCATTCCGCCGCCAGCTCGCCCCATGAAATCACGCTGTCCGCGCTGAGAAGAAATAAGTTTTACGTCAAAAGTCTCCCAGCAGCCGTCAAACTCACTCTGAATGAGCGGCCGCAACATGAACGATGTCAGCCGCCAATCGCCCCCTCTCGCTCCAGTAACCCTCTTCTTCACCCAGGTGCCATATTCCGATCGCGATTTCAGACGCCTTCACTCCATCTATGGCCTCCGTTCCCCAGGATGCAAGCTCTTGGAAATTTGCACTCATCTTCGTCAGACGATCGTCGGATTTCCTCGACAATGCGTCGGGCAGCGAACACACTGAACACGAGCAGTGGAAGTGATAGTGCGATTGAAGGAATGATCTACAAATATTGAGCGAGCACAAAGACAATACAACGGGTTTGAGCTCACCTTCGCTCAGATCTCGGCCGTTTCGTATCGGTATATGTTGTTAGTATTTCCTGCGGAAAAATCTAAGCTCATTTGAATTACACTATATGTCATCACCTACTTCACCACGACGAATGGCTTTCAGAGCATGAACAACCAGTATTTGCTCCCGGTCTCTCCATGAATAAACGGCATTGAAGGCACTACTGCAACCATGATTAAGCCTTGCTGTCGTTGGAAAGATACCGATCCCATCTGCAGCGGAAATGGCATTCGTTTGCAGGGTAGCAAGAGCAATCGCATCATAACCTTCGACATCTTCCGGCATGAAGGATAAGGAGAAGAAGGATATCCTCTGAGCGTACGACAATGGCGCAAGTGTCCGATTGATCAAGACCGATGGATTCCCTTGGGCTACAAGAATCAGAAAATGAATTCAAACTAATTATGCAGAGAGCAAAAGATATTTACTGGACGTTGGAAGGATGAAAAGAGGTTCTTCGCGAATAAGTAGTTCCCCTTGCTACAATGGCGCGCGCTTAATTTCGTTGATATTGTGCATGTGACGAAATAGGTTACATATGAGGTTACATACCTGTATGTCTCGAAGCGCAATGACACCCTTCCCTTTTCCTGGGAGATCCACAACGTGAAAGGGAAGGGAATGTTTCATAGACCTCAACTGCCATCGGTGCACCGTCTCCACGACGTATGGCCAATTCGTGACAACAAAGGCGACGAGAGGGAGAAATAGCCATGCGGCATAGTAGGCGACTCCGATCTGTCTGAAAGATCAACTCAGTCACTACAGTGATGAGCGTGAAGCTACGACATACCTTCGAGGTTGCTCAACATGACGGTCACGTTGGGCTCGCGCAATCTTTTTCGACTTCTTCTGGTCATGCTGGTTGGAGTTTGTCTCTGATTTCGTAGCCTGAGCTTTAGGCGCGCCATCATCATGCACTTTCCGCCTCTTGATCATTGTAAGTTGGACAAAAGTAGAGTTGAGCTTGCTGCAAGTCGCGCTGGAAGACGTCCGACTTCGGCAACAGATCCTGCACAGCCACCCTTCGACCACGATCATCCTTTCGTCGTCGACGAACGAAATTCAAAATTCGTCGTCGACTTTGTTCTGCAGCGCCCTGATCGATCTCCTTCAGAATACACCTTTTCTCGATGAACTCCCCAAGTGATGAAGAAGATTGGACTGCTGGAGAAGAAAATGTAGCCTCGTCGACAGAATGGTCGAAAATGTCTGAGAACTATTCAAATGCGAGTCCATCCTCGTTCTTCTCCTTTGTCGCGCTGACTACATTTCGTTAATGTAGGCTGGGTATCGAGAAGGTCTTGACGAAGGAAAGGAAGCTGCTCTTCAGGAAGGATTCGATGAAGGATTTGCTCGTGTTGGGGGACCGATTGGACGACGATTGGGATCATTACGTGGTTATACAACTGGACTCATATCCGTCCTCTCATCCGAGCATGTCCATCTCGTTACACTTCCCGAGGGCGGCCGCGATCTGAAGCAAGAGCTGGCCGACATATCTCGCGAACTTCACGATGTTCGGTTTTTTGACCTTACTGCAGCCTCGGAGGTTGAGCTCCCGGAAAACAAACTAGAGGAACTGAAGAACGCGCCAATGATGAAGGACTTTCAATCAAACACTGACACTGGTGACGCAGCCTTTGAAAAGCTCCGAATTCTCGAGGAGAGACTTAAGAGTCTTGCTGTGGAACTCGGTCTGTCCATCCGATTATGACATACTTGCCACAAATATGGGCCTCGTCGGCGGCTGCATCATTTGCCTCAGCAGAAGTACGAAATTTTCAGCATCTTTTTGGTTGCATAGGATTGTGCGCAAAATATATGCTCCGATATATGCAAATCTTATGTTGCCAGTGGGTGAACGGTATGTCCTTCAACGGTTTCTAGAACTTTTTTATTTAAAGATAGACTGCAGGGTATATGTGTTGTGTAGCGATTCGTCAAGCATTATACCCCCGCTCAACAGGCACTCGAGACTTATTCCTCCTGCCACCAAAGCATCGTTGAATGAGAGGGAAGATTCTATTTCAAGCTCGAAGAGTGCGCAAAGTCCAGCTGGCAATTTATTCTTACGCCACAGCACATTCACCAATTCACCATCGCCTTTCGTTGCTCGCGTATCGATCCACCTGATACCACTCGTGATCGCTCTGACGATCATCGCGCGATCTGCGTGCGTACTGTGCCCGACTGGAGTGGGTTCAAAAGGCCGCGTTGAAAAGGATCCTTTTCCCAAAGTCCATCTAACCATGTCTTGCGAGAGGAACAATCGTTGGGCACTCTTCTGCATAGTCGCTGGCGCAATCACTGGCGTGCTCGGCGCACCTTCGTCGAAGGCGTGCAAGATACTATTCGACGGCCGACTCGCTCTTTCGGTCCAACCCGCAGATTTTGACAAGAACTCTAGCATCTATGATCACCAATTCGTGCACGGAGAAAGTAAGAGAATCTTCACATAGTCCAAGTATCTGGCCTCATGCATCACTTTCTCCAGATCAGACTTGGGCGGAGATCATAAAATTCCCAGTCGTCGCTCCCTCCATGGTGAGTTTTCAGGCAGTACGATGTTCTCTGTCGGATGTTCATATGGGAATTACATGTAGTTTGACATTCCGAAATTGGCGAAGCCCGTGGAGGTCACTATAAAGTGAGTCGAGGCGTCTTTCCGTCTTTTTTTACGGGGCTAAATCAGTCATAGCGACCAATCGATATTTCTGCCTGGTGGCGGTCCTCTTCAGACGGGTTTCCGCCGCTCAGAACTCATCCCTGCGACCAACAACGGGACAGATATTACAGTGCAGGGAACTACGACCTTTCATTGGTCTCTTCGTACGGATCCATTCCGTCCTTTGAACTTCTCTCACGAGTATCACGTATGTGTCCTTCCTGCTCATTCATCTTCAAAGAAAAAAGTCACAATACTGAATGGCTTTACTCAGCCTGTTTGGCACGAGACTGCGGACTTCTCGACTTCTGAAATCACATTCCTCACGGGCAAACCGTTCAACCAGTCATTCGATCCCACAGTACACAACCCAAAAACGCTCCGTTTGGCGGGGAGACAGTCGAATAGTCCCGAAACGACCTTCTTCCAGACTCCTTTTGACGACGATATTTGGCATAACTTCGCTGTGACTTTAGGCTGGACATCGAAGTATGTTTATTGGCACTTAATTATTCTGAGCAGTTTCTAATGCATGTCGCAAGTGAATTGACAGTGTTCTACTCGAAGGATAACGCACCTCTTCAGCGCGTTGCAGGGCCATCCTTCAACGACAACTCTGGCGGCGGGCAATTCCACGTCGGACTATTGAAAGAGCCGACAGGTCCGCTTGGGATCGATGTGTTGACACAGGGTTTCCAGGAGTCACATTTGAACGAAGGAATGATCTTTGGTGGTGTCTTCATCGAGGATAGTTCCGATGGATGTGTCACACTTTCTCCATGAGTACTTTGAAGACAAAGTCGTGACGCGTTCTTTTCCCAGTCGTTACACAAAATACATGGAAGGGCGTAGAGTACGAGGTCGTAACAAACAACAATTACAGTTCATAAACTTTCTGTTCTTACTCCAGTGATTTCTCTTTAGTTGCGATTGCTTCATCTTCACGTTGGACGGGTAAAAGGTGAGCAGCGCAAATGGTTACAAGCGTCGTTGGGAGAGTCGCGATGAGTGTGAACCAAGGGGCCGCTCCGAGGCATCGAACTATACAACAAGTAAGTCGCAATATCTAATGGGCAAATTTCGCCTGACTTACGGAAGCCGTAGTCCCAATACCTGGTATCCACATTCATCAAATTTGCCGGGAGCATCGTCAAGTTGTTTGAGCTGTCCATAACTTTGGCATGACGTCTCCGGACGATGAAGGTGGACGGGATAAGTATGGCGAAAAGCCAGATGGAGAGGAAGCCATAGACTGCGGCCTGAAGCCTGAGCGTCCTCGTCGAAATGCGTTGGCTTGAAGGTCCGTTCTGGATTCCTGGGGCGAACAACAGGGTGACCCAATCCCAGATCAAAAGCGCGGCGCAGACAAAGCCGGTGAGCGCAACCATGCATGCGACGGCCAAGAGGACGTCTGTCGTCGAGCGTACGTCTTTCAAAAAATGTCAGTGAAATTAAGGAGATCGTACGACATATTAGAAGTGATTTTCTTACCTTGCATGTCAAAGCGAAAATCCTGGACGCTGTCAGCATTTGCGATTGTCGCGAGTTGCATTTCCAAGTTTTTGGTCCTAAAACAACAGTGAGTAAAATAAATAAAATAAAATCGAAACAAAATACCCAGAGATGGCTTGGGCGCAGACGGCGATGCAGACACCAGACATTCCAAGAGTGAAGATGATTAACGGGAGTCTCAACCACCGAAGGGGCAAGGCATGTCTGCGAAAGAGGAACGACATCGCTGCAGTACTAGTGGGGGAGGGGGTAAGTGGGCAGGGGTGAGACTTGGAATTGGCCTGTTGCTCTGTTCGACCTCTTGAGCCCGCCCGTATTTATACAGCGCCCCGCGGCGGGCTGAGCGCGAGAGAACATGTCGTAAATTTAGAGAACAGTTGGCGGGCTGAGTTTCCCTCAGGCTCGCACTGAACGTGAGGCTCCATTTCCTGGGATTGTGATGGACACCGTCGGGATCTTCATTAGTCCATCTTCTCAGCTGCGCATCGAAGAAAGTCGGCCCACTTCTTCGCGGTTTTTTGCGCCATCCGCGGTAATTACTCACTGCACTTTTCGTCGTCGTCGTCGTCGAGCGCAAGACTCGGATGTCGCGCCTCGCAGTGGTTGCTAAATATAGTGCATGTGATCGGGGTTAAAAATAGCGAGCCATTCGTGGTCAGCGTCGGCTGCAGTCGAGACGCGCTCTTTCCATTAACTTTACGGCCATGAAGGTCGTCAACACCTACCACAGCCCGACGTCGGTCTCACACTCGCTCAAGTGCTGCCTGACTGCAGATCCACAGCTTGAGCATCTCGTCGTCGTTCGATGCAACGAGCTCGACGTTTATGCCATTCTCGCCGATGGTCTACGTCTCCAGTGCACTCTGGACGTCTGGGGCAGGGTGACGTCCTTGAAAGCCTTGGGCTCAAGCGTGCGTACCAATATCAAATGAAAACAAACTTTCATTCTCATAAGCGCATCCAGGGAAGCACAGAGGTGAAACTCTTGCTTACGACAGACCATCCCGATCCTAGACTCCTTCTGTTCCAATACGTCCCAGGCCACAGCCCGCACCTTGAATGCACCGAAACCATTTCTTTGCTCGAGAAAAATGCTCGTGCCGCGGAATATTTCTGCACCTCCATCGTTGATCCTACAGGGGACATCGCCGTCGTCAGTTCATACGTGGGTAAGCTGAAGGTGTTGGAGCTATCGGACGGGAAATGTGTATCAAATTCCGACGCACCGTATTTGAATATGCTTTGTTCAACCGCGACTTCTCAACTCACTCTGCTTATCTTACAGAATACGCGAACTCAATCTTCTCTCCGCAACTTTCTTACGAACCGCCAGCAGACGAAGCTCCACCCTAGGGTTCCTTTATCGCAACCATGAGCAAGCGGTCGTCCTAACCTCTCATAATCTCAAGGTACCCGAAGGGGACATATCATCTTCGCCCTCGTCCGTTCTCCCGGAGACAGTCGTTTCAGACCCTACCGCATCTATACTCATAGCTGTTCCTCCTCACGCAGAAGATTCATGGAATGCTCTCGGAGGGGTACTCGTCGTTGGCGAGGAAACGATCTATTTCTACTCCAATGTGAAGAACGCGAAGAAGAAGGGCGAAGGAAAGGGAAAGTCATCTAAAACTATCGACCCTGTCGCACAAATCCGGTGGCCGTATTCGCAAATTACTGCGTGTGTGATTTCTCCTGCTAAGACAGGCTTAAATATTTATTCGTTGAATCAGATGGGCGCAGGTTGATGAGGAGGGGACACGTTATCTTTTGGGAGACTCTTTCGGTCGCCTTGTTTTACTCGCTCTTATAACAGAGAACGCCGAAAACTCAAAGCTTGGTCTGTTGTATCTCGGAGAGGCATGTTGGCGCTTTTTTCTAGCATAATCGTTAATTAACTAATGCACGTCGTAGATTTCCGCCCCAACATCTCTGACGGTTTTACCCTCGCAATTCATATTCGTTGGCTCGCATTTCGGAGATTCTCAGCTCATTCGCATTGAGCAGACTAGGCCCTCAGATGGATCGCACATCCAAGTCATAGAGCGCTTCAAGAACATCGCACCTATTGTTGATGCTGTTCTTGTGGATAGTGATAACAGTGGTCAGGTAAGATTGACGAATCACTGAAGGTTTACACTCTGATCGGTCGATCGACAGAACGAGATCGTGACGTGTTCCGGTGGTCAGAACACAGGAAGTCTGCGGATAATCAGAAACGGTGCCAACTTTGCTGTCGATGCTGTCGTTGATGGGGTACCAGATGTTATTGCTGTTTGGCCATTGAAGGCGCACTCCGAATCCGAGTGGGTGTGACATATAAATCGGTGTTGTGGTTTTGTTTTGACATATGTCTGGTTTAGCGAAGAAAAGTTCCTACTCGCGACTACTCCGGTGGCCACCTATCTTTATGAGCTCCCGCAAAACGCACGCGCCCCAAATCTATCGCGGTTGACGGAAGAAGATTACCCCGGATTCAAATTTGACGAACGAACACTAGCAGCCTCCAATGTTGTCCGGCGTTCCGTACGGCCGGGGGAAACCAAGGCGCATTACGAGGGCAGCAGTAACGTTGTTCAGGTGACAAGTTCCGAGGTGGTGGTCATAGACATGGCGTCGAGGACTCGCGAGGCTCACTGGCTTCCTCCGAACGGGAGCTCTATCGTGTTGGCAGATATATCCCCAAGTCAGATATGTGTCGTGATGACAGAAGGCAAGATTGTTGTCCTGAAACTCGAGGATGGGAAATTTGAAGTCACCGGGTGAGGGTTGATTATGATCTCATCGTAACTGAAGCCTAATACTTTGGATGTCAGGAAAACTAATACTCGTGAAGTATCAGCCGTCTCTTTCTCTCGTGCGAAGAAGACGGCGCCCTTTGCTTCACGATTGGCGGTCGGGTACTGGGATGATTTTTCGGTGGAGATATTTGAAGTCGGCAAGACAATGCCCAGTGTGGCAAGATTTGACCGGATTGCTGGTGTCCCAAGATCCTTGCTCTTGATCGACTTCGAAGAAGGGAAAGCACCATCTCGGCGTTTCCTGATAATAGGGCAGGGAGATGGTCGTGTTGTCACCATTCCCTACGACAAGAAACCCCAGGACGACTCGGATAGGAGGATCATCGCTCTCGGAGACGCGCCAGTTTTATTGAGCAAGATGTACGCAGAAAATAGGCCGATAGTTCTTGCGACGGGGTCGAGGTCAGCATTGTTGTCGTGGAAGAAAGATGGGATTTTGGTTTCGCCTCTCCTGCTCAAGGTCTGTGAATGAATATTTCTCTCGGCGGATTGCTCATTCCCTTTTGTTCGTGCAATGCATGCAGGACACTCTGGCTGCAGCGCCCCTACAATCTAAATTATACCCTTCGTCTTTGGTGCTAGCTTCTTTGGAAGGTTTAACAATAGGACGAGTTGTCGATATTGCGAAATTGCATATTCGTACAGTACGTCAACCGTCCGGTTTCAATCCGCGATTCTTCTAAAACTTGACGACTTAGATACCGATGGGCATCGATAATCCAGTCCGAATCTCCTACCAGGCGGAATCAAACACATTTGGTATTGGACGCGTCAGTACAGACATTCGTCCAGCAGGTGTATTGAGCACATCAAGAAGCTCCTTCGTAGTCTTAGATGCTCGGAGCTTTGCATGTAAGCTTACTCTGTCTGTATCTCAAGCAATGCTTAGTTCTGATGGAATTCTGTTTTCAGTGTCTCACAGCATCCAGTTAGAACTAGACGAGGAAGTCACGGCCGTAGAAACCGTCTCCCTCTCTTCGAGTGACTCTCTGGAAGCTTTCTACGCTGTTGGGACTATGTATTATGATGCGAAAGAGCGGGAACCGACGCGAGGCCGTATCCTTCTGTTCTCTGTCATTGGTGAAAAGACGCTTCCCGTCGTCCACTGCGTTGCGAAGGCGGATACGAACGGGTGCGTATTCAGCATCACAAGTATGAAGGGCAAGTTGGTTGCGGCGGTCAATTCGGGTGTACGTTTCTGTGGTTTGTCGACGCATAAAATTATTGCTCATCGACCGAGATAGGTGCATTTGTATGGTCTCACGTCGAGCCCGACGAATCCGAGAGAGATGGTCAAGCTCGGCGAGTGGAATCACAACTACATTGTTACGAGCATCGCAGTGCACGACGACAAGTTGATCACTGGGGATGCGGTCAGTTCGATTGCCGTTCTCCAACTTCAGGACACCAAGTTCAAGACGCTCGCCCGCGACTACGGGCCTTTGTGGCCTCTTTGTATTTCAACCACGGATGGAGATGCAATCATCGGAGCAAATGTACCTGTCTTGTCTACTAATTCCTCATGATGGCATCTCACCTCATTCTTTTGGCATGATACAGAGCGACAATTTGTTTTCGTTCAAATTACACCAGCTCCCGGATAAGATGATGTTGGACCAAGATGGAGAGTTCAGGATTGACGAAATCGTCAATAAATTCATCCCAGGCATGTCTTGTTGGACGAGAGAACCATCATATGCTAATCTTTTCCACTAGGTCGCCTGAACGCAGAGAACATTGCGAGCTCCGATATATTTACACCAAAACACGTTTTCTTTACGTCGACTGGTCGGATTGGTGTGATCACCGAGTCCGTAGATGAGGCTCATTCGATGAACCTCACAAGTCTGCTCCGAAACCTATCGCATGTGGTACATGGGCCAGGCGAAATGACTTATGCCGAGTAAGCAAGAAATACACTGTCGAAATGACGACTGCTAATTGTCGCAAATCAAGTCGTCGTAGTCCAGTATCCGCGAAGGGGAAGTCGGATGGACATCCGATACAAGGGTTTGCAGACGGCGATTTTCTTGAGCGAATCCTGGACTTCGATCCATCATCGAAGGAGATGCAGAAAACACTCGAGGGCAAGACACCGGCAGAGAAGATAGAATTGACGCAACAACAGATAAAATCTATTCTAGAGTCCTTGCGAAGCTTCCATTGAAAATGAACTCCAAAACATGTGCTGTACTATATACATTGCAGAATGCAGAACGACATGAAAGAAAGAAAGGATAAATCAAGATGATTCTTTAGACCAGTTGCACGATACGATTAATCGTGCTGAAGAAGGTTTGCGACAAAGTGGTATAAACCTCAGCTTCACCCCCCTCAGGACGATGAGGCGAAAAATAGAATCCGGCCAGAAGAACCAGATAGCTACGAGGTGATCAGTCAGCTGTTCGTTGTGATGGGGACATGAAAGAGTCAATTTACCTCAAAATTAGCATGCTACCTCTGTGGTAGTTGCTTTTGGCCTCGATGTAGGTATACGTCATCAAAAAGACGGACAGTATGATGCAGATAACATCCCATCGAGGGAATATCAAGCTAAATAAGTTCGGTACTATGATGAGAATCCAAATAGTTTCTAAATGCATTGTACGACTCACGTAAACGTGTCGGCGATGGTGCCCATAGCTTTCGGGTTGTACCAGGCAGAAAATGCGACCATAGCGGGGATTTGAAGCAAACAGACCTGGAGTGCGTAAGCAGAACCGATTTCCATGCTGATGGCAGCCATCAGCTGAATATAAATATGAAATGCCCACATAACTCACCTCAAAGCAATGTTTCCGTTCATGGCAAACGACATGGCGTTCATGAACTCAGTTGTATTCGGAACCAAGGCGAAAAGCGTCACCCCCAAGAATTTCTCGTCGATGCCAGAACCCTCAAGAACGACGTCCACTACGTCAACCAATATTTCTGAGGAAGTTAGTTGACAAATGAACTGAGTTAAATTCGAGAGAAGTATCCACCTGCAATTATAGCATAGAGGGCCGTGCACGCCAGTAATACACTTGCGCTCGTCGTACGACTCCAACTGGGAGCATCGTGGCCATGGCCGCCTGCACCATCTTCAGGACCGTCCGCAACTCCAGAACCACGGAGTCGAGCAGGGGAATGCGGGTAAGCTTGTTGATGACGAAGTGCCGAAACCGTCGCAACGGCAACTGCTCGAGTGAAGTCGTCAGTTGTTAGATGTTCTGGTAGAGCCACGGGCGCTGATGTCTTGACAGCATGGTTCACACTTTCCATGAATGGCGTCTGAAGTCCCATCTGAGCATTGCGCCGTTCAGTTGTAGGTGACCGAGGCTGCGGTGGAAGAGCAATTGAAATATGCTTGGGTGCAGAACGCTGGTCTGACGCAGAATCTCTTGGTATGGGACTTTGAGCTCGAGATGTGGGGGCGGTGATATCGCTTGGCTTTCTATTGAGTCGATATGTCGGAAGACTTGACGTTAATCCAGACTGCATTAGGCGATTATAAATCGACATCCTGCCCTGCCTCGAGGGTACCGACAAATCAATAGGATGCATGAGTTGTTGAGGATTCTGCCAGATTTGGGATGCATGAGTCCTCAACGAAAACCATAATCCGATGAGGTATGACTATGACAGATCATAATAGGCGTTAGAATTGGAGACCCATTGGTGAGCCGAATTTGACATACCAAAAGTAATATCACAGCACAAAAATAAGACAGTGATTTGACCGAAGATCTATAAAAGGGGTCGTTGGCTGGATCAGGGTGTTCGTAGTAGCAATTATCTCGAATCCATGCGGGCCTCTGACGCGACTTGTCGCTACCGAGCGTTTCGTCGCAGACAAGCTCGAACTGCAAAGAAATACTGTCAGAGACCGCGAGCACAAGAATTGGCTACTACTTACGCTGCCATACGTCTGATAAAATAATGTTGGCGTCAACGTCCCGATGATAGCCATGATGAGCATGGTGCTGGTGACAGACGCGCTCTTCGCGTTGAACTTCTGTTCTTTCTTCTTCAGTGCACCACTGCACATACTGGCCCCCGGCATTAAGAGGACACCGGCCAAAAGACTACCGACGATACTGCCTTCTACGAGACGACCTTTCTCCTCTGTAAGAGCGATTCCATACAAAATGATTTCGATGATCGAGCCGAATGTCGCGTTAATGACTGCGCCCATGCCGATAGAAGATTGTGCACTGATGGACGCTACAGCCATTCCAATGAAGTAAGATAAAGGAATGACGCTCGCGAGACTGATGACGAAAATCGTGAGACGGCTGGCGACAAGCTGAAGAACGAATGGTGGGGTTCTTCCTGAATTTTCGATTTCATCCTTGATCGGCAGGAGGATGAAAGCATCCGCGATGGCAAAGAAGACCACGGCCATAAGGTTGACGAAGAAAATGTTAACGCCGCCCACAGTGTACTTGTAATACTGTAGTCCTACGGCTCTGTATGTGCACAGGAGCACCGTAGAGTCCGGGGATCCTGATGGGGCGGCTTGACCTGCAGAAAGACGCGCTCTTTTGATCGTGAAAGTAGGGGTCTGCTCCGTCTCGTCCTGGGCATCATCTGTAGACTGCGACGACGGTTGCGACGAGAAGACGACCGGAGGGGGCCTTGAACAGAAACGAATACTATTGGGCCTTTGAAATAGGTGTTTTATGAGTGCCCAGTTGAGCTTCGCCATTGGAATTGTCACGACGAGGAACCAGCAAAGCAGGCACACGCAAAGCATGAGCGGGGCGATTATTGATAGAAGAAATAGCCAGAAGATAATCTTGCCTAAGATATCGCCCCCGCTGCTCTTGGATGGATTAGATGGATCTGACTCCACCGGCGGCGTCGTTCCATAGGACCTGATCGTGCTATTCTTCAGATGGGACCGCTCCGTAAACTCGTCGATGTCTCTCCACGAAGCTTGGGAGACCGGAATGTCGCGTTGAGTGATGGTGCCAAATGGCGAATTGACGCGTGGCGTGGTCTCGTTCTCGTCGACCTCCTCATTCTCGTCGATTCGGCGAATGGCACGGACGCTGTCCATATGAGAGCGTCGTGTCGGAGTGGCGGCTCCGTCAGAATCGTCGTCGTCTTTCGCCTCCGTCCCCTCGACATATTTTCCAAACGGCCAAATCAGGTACCAGCCAAGGCCGAATACGAGTGGCGAATATCGCCTGCCACCCCATGGCACGAGAAACAGCACGAGTGATACGAGCATGCAGATCGCACCCAACCATAAACCAAAGGCGAGTGTCCAAAAGATGTTGCCGGGATGGAAGAGACCCTCCTTTTGTGTCGGAGTCGCATGCAAAGCTGTCTCCGCATTTCTGTTGACTGAACGTGACTTCTTGTAAAGCGCAGGCTTCCAGATGGGCAGACCAAAAGGATGGTCCACGTTCATGAGTGACTGTCTGTCCTTCACTGTTAGAGGATCATCCTCGGTATACTGCCTTTCAGTGGTCGCCGCCTCCGTATCCGCATTCCCCTGCTCTCCAGGACTTGGAGAGTCTTCGCCTGAATTGTCATCGCCAGTGAACGCTCCGTCATCCTCGTCTACGACGCGTTCGCTGCTCATGCTCACGCTTCGCGCATTCGAATTGGAGCGATGCGGTGGTCGTCGAGGAGTAGGTGACACGGCAGGAAAATACGACGAGCCTTGGTCATGTCGATAATGGCCAGTGTCTGTTGACCAGTTGGAGGACACCGAGGTATTGCGATGAAGTGGTCCGCGAGTGGGAGTCTGCGAGGGCGAGTAATGGCGACCTCCAGTGTCGCGATCCGCAACGTTGGACATCAGCGAGGCCTGCAGAGCGAATGCAACGCTTCTGCAACAATGCTCCTGACTGTGACCGTTGTGATCAAGAGGAGATAGGGCAACGTAGAGCGACTTTGACGTTGAGCTCGTCGCCACACGCCCCCTAAAGAGGCAGCCGAACTCGGCAACGATGCATCTTCCGTTTTCTTTCTCAAAATTCTACTGTAAAATACACTTTCTTTCTACTCGACTACGAATCAACAGGGATTTTCTTCTTAGCGAATAGATCTAATGGGCCCTTCTTCGGAGAACTCTGTTCTTGGGCGTCGCCTTTGCTAGTATCCTCCTTTTTACTCTGTTTAGCTGGCGGTTCTAAGAGAAGGACATCTAACCTGGTTCAGCGAGATAATGCTCGAAGATGATTAGTTGACATACCTTCAAGAAACCAATATTCTTCTGCTCGCTTTGATACAGTTACTGTAGTCTCGTTCAACGAACGGGACCCCTGAAAACGATTACCCAACATACCAATATCCTTTTTCTGTACTGTGGTGCGCTTTTCACGCTCAGCTTGCTTCTGCGACGCGGAGCATATCTGCTTTATGAATTCCTCCTGTAGGTTTGTGTTAATGAATAACGATAGCGTGACAGACTTTTGACGGCATACAGTCGCGACTGAAATCGCAAAGACAGCCTCCCTTGCTATGATGGGAAGCTCCTACAGGTACAGAACCAGGTAAGTGATACGCTCCAGTCGAGTAAAGCGTCGATAAGAACCTTGTCTGCCTTCAATATTTTCTGCACTCGGGTTATTGGGAAAGCGCTGCGGCCGACTTCATGCTGGAACGAACTGGGCGCGTCACGATCCTTTCTGTCTGATTTCAACTTCGTTTTTTTGACAGTGTCAACCCCTTCATTCTCAGAATGATCCGTCTCCCGAGCGTCCGTCTGAGCGGTTGGGGCCTCGGCTGGCGACTCGTCCACTTCCATGACGGCTGAAGATAGTGAGCATAGCAAGAGAGGCGCGTCGCTGCGACGAAAGTCCAGACGCGTTGTTTACACCTGCACGTGCAAAACTCGGAAGCAAAATTGCGACATGAAAAGAGAGAGAAAAAATGAGGAGAACGCATTGAATTACAAGCTAAATCGTCCCTCTTGGATTGGACATAGAGCCAGCGTTCCTCTCTTTCGGAAGATTCGTCGAAATTGTCATAGTCAAAGGACTGTGGTTACCGTCGTTTTGATCCGCTTGTGAGCGAGTCGCGTGTTGGACACGCCGTTCTCTCTCTTACCACGACTTGTCCACCGTCCCCTCCCTCTTTCTTGAAGTGCTGCTCCCGCCGGCGGAATGCAGCTATGGGATTCTTTTCGTCTCGACGCGCAGAACCGTCTCCGTTGTCCTCATCTCGCAGCTCCATCTCAGGCTCTTCGTCAGCTGCCCTCGACGAAAAGTCCGTCAAGCACCTCATCCGTTCGCGCTTTGTGAGTCTCCCAGCACTGGACCATCTCTCAGTATCTCTAAAGTAGATGCTCTTTCGACAGTATGGGAAGTCCAAGAAGTCACATAACGAGGGAAAACCAGACTTGAAATCGCCATACGCGCCATCGGTTGCCTCCATCGCAGAAACCGCGCCGGATGTTCGCTCAGCGGAAAGCAGCAAACTCACCCCCTTCCCCCGTCAATCGACTTCTCAAGCACATTTACGTCGTACTTCCATCGACTTGACCTCGTATGTTGCTCTTATCTGTTTATTGCCACCCTCTTATTTGCTCGTTCAAGAATGACTCTCGCTCAACGTCTGGAGGAACTGGCAGTGGCCAATGGAGAAGGTCTGCTAGAGTGAGTTAACCCCGACTCGGTTCGTGTAAAGAAAGACATCTAACCTACCGAATGCGCCAGCGACGACGAATATCGACTTCTTCGTCAGAACCTCTTCGAGAGATATTCCTCTCTGTCGGCCCTTCCCGCGGAGGCACCTATCGTGCCTTCTGTTGGCCCAAGCACTCCATCCAGACGTGAGTTCTCTCGTGGTACTCTCGTTCTGTGTTATAGAGACTGACCCATCGCAAAGGAATCAACACTCGACCAGATCCGCACGCGCGCTCCGCGTCGATTCGTACGCAAAGCTCGATAAGCTCTGCGGTGACAAGTCTTGTTCGAAAAGCGACGAAGCGTTCGAAAAGGTCCAGCAGTAACGCCACTACACCCGATAACGAATCCATTCGTTCACTTTCCTCCCGAGCTTCCGCAAATCCCCTGGGGCTATTGGAACCACGTCAGCTTGGCCGTCAGGTCTCCAGCGTGTCCTTAAATACGCAAAGCTCCCGCACCATACCCCACGATGTTAAGTCCATCGTATCCGTAAGGTCGACTCGAAGCACTGCGACGCAATCAGACCGGAACGGAAGCGGTGCGAGGAGTATAGCACGCAGCATTCGTAACGGAGAGCCTCCTCCGTCGTCGTTTTCGTCTAGGCGACTTGCTTTGTGGGCGCAGGAGGATGACAGGTTACGTTCTGCAACGGAGATCCGTTCAGAGATCGCAGAGACCGAAGCCGAAGCTCAGAGACTCTTGGATGCATTCAATGGTCTGGAGCTGTCCGCTTTGACGCGTCATCGGAACGACCATTTGTCCCATTCGTTATCGTCAGGTCATTCCACGGAAACCAGGGACTCTGCTTGGACATTGATCCCTGATCAAGCTTCCGGGTTCGGTCCAGACGTATACTCCAGTCGTAAAATATCCGATCGTAGTCGGAATATCCTTGAAGGCTCGTCCATTCGACTACATCAGCTTTCAAAAGGCAAACTGGCCTTCCCCGACGCCTTTCCTTCTGATGGAGTGGACCATATGAATGGTCTGGGTGTCTATGGGGGCTCAAATAGTGCCGACTATTGTTCTCTGGTCAATGCGACGATTCAAAACGAGGTCGAAGACATTCGGAGGCGCAAGATTGATGTGACGGATAGGTATCAGCAGAGGCTTGATTATCTCCGAGCTCGACTCAAGGGTGCAGAAATACATGAAAGGCTTATCTTCAAGTAAATAGCATATGAAGCATGCACTTGCATTGCACCTGTAACTGATGCATATCATTTCTGCCATTTGAACTGCACTAGGGGAAAAGGGCACCCTGTGTCCTGATCTGCAGTTTTGTGTCTGAGTACTGGATTGTTTATAAGAAACAAGTATTTTTTGATGTCCAAAGCTGGTAATGGGATGTAGTATTCAGCGAAAATCATTCGCTCGAGGGGCAAGGACAAGGGAAGGTTGCGTGCGCAAAAATGCTGGCATAAAGAGAGTCGAAGTTGCAGCTCGCGTGCGACCGAGATCCCTGACTGCGTGACAAAAATAGACACGGGCGGGCTGCACGTGTACTCAAATGAACCTCCGGACCTTTGAAGATGTTGAAGCAACCGCAATCTGTTGTAGAGCACTTGTATTTGAGCCTTCTCTGAAGCCTTTCAATGTACTGCGAATCCTGTTTTTCAGCACGTTCACTTCTGACATTCTTGATCCTCATGTTTGCCCAAAGGCAGGAAAACACAACGCTTGGAATGAACATGCCTTGCAATGAATCTTGATCGACACTGCCCTTGACAGCAAGACAGAGCCTTGTACTTGCAGCTTAGTTGACTCTGACATATCTTGTACTGTGAGTCTTTCAGTTGCGTTGTGTGCAACGTCCCTCCATTGAGCCTTCCAGCTGAGTGCTTTGGGGCTTCTCCAATCATCGTCAAACCCGCATATAGCCACTTTTCTCCTCCAAAGGGCTTTCACTCCCTTGTTCTGTGTGTACCCCATCACGTACGTACATATCTGTTTCCAGCTCTTCTCAACCTTGCACTCATCTACATGTTCCAGTTTAGGGTCTATGTCTCGCCTCCCTTTCACGATGGTGACACCACTGGCTCTTTGCCTGGTGCCAATCCTGCGTGATTTTCTGTCTTCTTGAGCTGTATCCTTTTCTCAAATGTCTCCTCTTCCCCTCTCTCCCCTTATCTTCTTACCAACGGCGCCATCCACAAGACTCCCCACGCGTGGCATTCAGTCACCTCCGTTGACCTCAAGCTCGTGTTCCCCCAGGTCACATATACTTTGCGCTCTGCAGTAGCATTTAATAAAACCTTACTCGCAAAGGACACTCATGTTCATAGGGTCAGTATATTATATTGTACCTATCAGGGCTCTACAGCATTGATGATGTATGTACACAGTCAGAAAGACAAAGGGATCTGAGATGTGGGTTTGGAGCCAAATACAACTAGTATTGCTATTGCACTTTGTCATGTCTTTTAATCTATTTTTTTTTCGGATAAAGATCTTTGCTTCTTCATCATCAAGGTCATATTGCAAAGCTGATCGGGATGCCTCGCCATTCAAGACATGTTGTTGGGCAAGGTAGTGCCTTTAGTCGATAACAAAGATGTTTGCTATATACTATCATTTACAGCTCTCAAGTTCCTCAACGTTGAGTCGGACATACCCTGGCAACATGTTGTCTCGTCATCAGGGAAGATATCCTCCTGAAGTCCTGGCACAAACGGTGCCCAACAACAGCGCAAAGTGCTCCTTGGTGTGTATTTGTCCCAGGCGCTGTTGTTTGCTTAAATTTGATGGCAATTCATAGAATCTCAAACTTTCAAGGTCCAGCGGAGTGATATATCATGCTTGTTGATGTTGAGGGTTGCACACAGTGACATGCAGGATTCCTCCGGCAAACGAAGGCAACACTATCTCCCAGACAAATGATAACGGTTGAATATCACATGGACCTTCAACATTTGATCATAATAACCAGTGCTGAAACAGCTGAGGGCGACATTTGCGCGATACCGCGGCCGGTTCTTCAGTTCTTCAAGCCCAGTGCCAAAAAGTACTCCGCCCTTGCAAGCCAGTGAAAGGGAGCATTTGATCTAATTCAACACATGTTTCATGGAATTTAAATTATAGTGGACATTGCTTCAACTTGTGGACAGTGCGCAAATTCCATGTTTTTTTTCAGTTTTGATGCTGTGTTAATACTTTGCAGGTCTGTTGAAGTGGGGGAAGCATCTGATGCAGATCTGATGGCCTGCTCGCGGTGAAACAGTCCGCAGACTTGTTTTTTTATGACCGTTTATCTCCTTCTCCTTTATTCACTGATCTTCCAGATTCCGAGCCTTTATGCATGTACATAACAAACATTTCAATGCTTTAAATGAATCATGACCAAAATAGTGCCACTCTCCTGGGAGATAAAAAGTCGCATTTTTTTGTTGAGTGCAAGGAAATTGATCCAACACAAGCAATGAGTCTGGATTGATAGTACCTCGTTCTTATATGCGAAATGAAATTTGAAGTTGGAAACATTATTCGACGATCAAAAAGAGCGGGAATTCAAACACAGTCAATGTCGGGAGGTTTCATGACGTGTATGTTGCGTGACTCACAGCGACAGCAGCTTTTCATTTTGAGAATATACAAAAGCTACATGACCAGGAGTGTGTAAGGGCAACTCACTTTCCGAGCCTCGGAAGTCCCTCTCCGAGCCTCTCTGAGCTTGGCCGAGCTCGGGACACTTGCCTTTGTCTTTTCGTGCCTCGGTCTCATTGTTCTTACCTCGGACTCGTCTCGCTTTGTACACCCTGTATGTTTGTCATCATTCCGGCTTTGTTTGTACGCACTCCGAGTTTGTACGCCTCGGATCAGTATATAGAGTGATGGCGAGGCATGGGAACAACCTTATCTTTGATCTCTAAGGTTTTCCCTCCTCGCCAGGTGTGTATTATGTCATAGTTGTACATAGCGAATATACTAAGGTTTTCCCTCCTCGCCAGCGCGTCCCCTCGGGATACCTCGCTCGGAGTTGCCCTTACAGAAGATCAAAGATCGG
>KQ086252.1:0-27406 GCA_001020605.1 Schizopora paradoxa | reverse complement strand
CCCCCCTTCGGACAGTTCGAATCGCTTCCCTTCGCTTGCTCGAAAAGGGGCCGTGAATCAACGGAGTCTGAAGAATTGTATTGTCTGTCCGAACACTCTCCCTGTCCGAAGTGCCAGTATACTCTGGCACTGCCGGCCTCCGTGTGTCGTTCCTTCAGGAACGACGAATGCCCAGCGCGTTGCCTGCATGCAAAGGGGAGGGGCGGGGGTGGTAGTCACCGGAGGACCGCTCTGTTTTTCGCGGTCGTCGTGATCTGTATTCCGTTCGCAGTTTCGATCCCGCACCTCTGATCTGCACCTCGTATCCGAAACGTCCAGAAAAAGAAGACCAGGAGCTCGCATTCCCCCATCGAGCAGTGCAAGACCGCATTCGAAATCCGAAGGTTCCGAAGCATGCGGGAAGGGGAACGAGCGCACGGGGAAAGACGCCAAACGCGGTGAACGGCCTGGCACGACGTGGCACGACCGGGCCGTTGCTGAGTCAAACTGGATCACGTGAGGTCAGACCCGAGGACCACGCAAGGGCGAGCGTGGGGGGGAGAGCACAGGCGTTGACAGAGACCGCCACGATGAATGCTCTGCTGGCGCACGTCGCGAGCGAGGGGCGGGTGGCGTCGGCGACGGCGAACCCCAAAGCCATGGAGTCCTATCGGGGTCTCGACCGGGAGGTCGTCCTCGGTTGGCTCACGAGATGGGAGGACGCCCTCCCGGCGAACGCCCACGCGCAGACTGAGGCCGCGTTGGGGAGGTGGTGGAGGAGGATCGAGCCAGAGGTGGTGCGTTGGGCGCAAGTCAGGGCTTTCAGTGGGGGGAGGGGCACTGACGCCGTTTGCAGGCATACATACGTACGTACTACCCCCTGCTCAACCTGAGGGCCGTGGAGACGGGGACTGTGCTGGGCGCGTTTGAGTTGATCAACCGCGTGCACCCCCTGCCGACAGGCGCGCGCTCGAAGGCGGAGCGAGGGAGCGAGCCCGACGGCAGGGCGCCGTCCCTTGCGCCCGAGCGGGAGGCGAAGGGGCGCAATGGTGGAAGGAAGAAGCGGGAGGTCCCGGGTCGGGCGAGTGCATCCCGGTCTCCTTCGGGGCGCGCGTCGCCGACGTCGCGGCGGGAAGGGGCGGCGGGGACTGCGAGGCGGGGGGAACGCCTGCCCCCCTCGACGACGCGCGCGAAGGCGGCCATCTCCGGTGCGAGCGACGGGGACGTGCCCTCGTCGGGTGTCCCGGACGCGAGCGGTCCTCCCCCCCCTGCAGGAGGAGAGCTCGCGGCGGATCCGAAGGACGGGAAGACCGCTCTCCCGAGGCGCGGGCGGACCTTCACGCCGCTAGAGGACATGCCAGAGACCGAGCGAGAGCTTTTGCTGCAGTACTGGAAGCTGGAGAGGGAGCTTGCGAGGGTCAACGTGTTGATCTTTAGGCAACGCATGGGCGAGGAGGGAGCGAAGTGGTAGCAGTGCACGGCTCCGTGGAAAAGTCGCAGGAAAGAGGGACGGGACGGGCGGGCGCGTCGCGCGGTCGCTGCGCCGCCGGGCGATGGCCGACAGATAGCTTACAGAGACACTCTGTCGAAAGGCTCGAGTAAGTGTCCCTGTAGCCCACCGCGTTCGTTGCCTACCCGTTCGTTTCTGACCCACGACCCCGCTGCCCGACGTGTGTGAGACGTGCATCGGACGCGATTGGGAGGGTGCACGCGTGCCCCGTGGTTGCCATGCGTGCCGATAAAGGAGGGGAGGGGGGGCACGGGAGGCGACACGTCGCATTCCGCTCGGGTTCCGTGGAAGCAGAGGCGCCCCTCCAGTCGGGTCGGGTCGGCGCGTCGGCTCCGCTCAGGCCGCGCACATGGGGATCCGTGGCGCGGAGCATGGGAGCGTCGCGGGCCCGTGCTGTGCGCAGCCGACAATCCGTTGGACGGAACGAAGTCGCGCGGGTCAGGGTTTCGTGGCGGACTCGAGAGCGACGGCATTCGACTTCGCGCGGACAACGCATCGAGACGGCGGAAGGACCCACGCAGCTTGCCCACGGTGTGCTCTCTGCAAGATAGGGTGGTGCAGTCGTTGGTCTTCACGATGGCGAGAGGAAACCGAGCGTCGGGCTCCCCGTCCCTCCCCGCGTCGGCGCGACGTCGTACCTGGGCGTCGACTTGGAAAATCTCCCGACCCTCCCCTCTTTTTTTATTTCATATTTTATTTTTAAAAAGGTTTCCCTCTTCTCCTTCCCATGGCCGGCACGCACGAGGAACGACGCGTGCAACCGAGGTGCGGACGGACCCGAGCGCGACGGTCCCTTGCACGTCCTCGGGAACCGACGCTGCGCGGGAGGACATGTGCACAGAGGGGAAAGTCTTTCGGCACGACCGCATCAGTGTTCACACGACTTTCAACTCCCAACGATGGGTCTGATCCATGAAACTTACAATAGAAAGTCTTCGGGCAGAATCTTATGAACGAGAGCCTTCCGGTTACCCTAGACAGCATTGTGTTCAATCCAGAACGGCTCTTGATGAAAGTCTTGTATTCTATTTTACGGAATGCATAAATTGGCGTCGGCCAGCGAACGACGTCGACGCGTGCGCGCGCCGTGCGCCGGCAGCTTCCGGTACATGCAAGGGACCTTGCAAAGGCCGCGTTGGAAACCCACGACGATGCCCAGCCTGATGTGCCACGCTCGGCCGCGAAGCGACCTCGCCTCACGAGAAAAGTATTCGGGCTGGTTTCGAGCCTGCCCACACGCTGTGGTTTCCCACGCGTGTGGGTCCACGTGCGAGTATTCGGCTTCCGCATTGGGCGGAGGCCACCGGACAGAACTCTTTCGTATGGTCACCACCGCCTCGTCGCATACACACTCCACCGTCCAGAGGCATGTTTTGGACGCCTCGTTGCCTGGCCACTGCCCGCGGGGTTTGAGTGAAGACCGAGCACGAGCACGGAAGCCCGACGGGGGATGTTGCGTGTTTCCCACGCAGCAGTCAGCACAGCCATTGCAAACAAACCAAGCACCGTCAGGGGGCAGTGGGGATCCCGTCTTCAACCCCTACCGCCATGACCGATACCCTCCAGGAGCTCGCCCACAGCGGGCGTGTCGCCAGCGCTCAGTCGACGTACGACGACGTTCGTGCCTACGGCACGCTGACCCCTGCTCGGGTCGCAGAATGGCTCGACGAATGGGAGAAGGCGATCCCCGTGACCGAGGCCGACCGCGACGACCCGACGTGGTGGGAGGGACTGGAAAGCCAAGTGGTGAGTGTCCGCTCGCGCACGCCACGCCGAGGCGCTGACGCATCGAGACAGGCCTGCCTGCGCTCGCAGTACGCCTCGCTCGAGCTCGACACGGACCTACGCAATGCGATCGCACGCATTTTCCAACAGCTCAACAGCCTTCCCTTCTCGGACCAAGAGAAAGGGAAGGCGAAGGAGATTGAGCCAAAGGCAGCGGGGTCGACGCCTTCGCGCAAGCGACCCCCGCGGGTGAGCGTCGGCGGTTCTCCGTTGGGCCGCGCGTCGCTGACGGATCCGTCCGTGCAGACCCCTGCGAAGCCGACGGACCTCTCGGAACGTGTCCCTGTCGCGCGCGCCCTCGACCCCGCCGCGCCGAGCCGTCCGCCGAAGAAGGTCGGGGCAGGACAGGTGAGCGTGATGGATGCAATGCGGTCGTCGCCCCGTTTCTGACCCTCTCCCCACCGTGCAGGCTGCTCGGCCGTACCGAATCTTGCTCTACGGCAGCAAGTGCGCCGAGTGCGGAGGCAAGGACTGCTACGGGATCGACGGGATCCAAAAATGCATGCCTTGCGCGAGCAGGAAGTCGACGTGCACGCGGACGGCGCAGGGCGAGAACACCGAGCTCACCCGCGACGGCCTGCAGCGCCTCCCCGTGCCGTACGTCGACGTGCGCAAGGGTCGGTCGAACGCCATCCGCGTCCTGCTCGAGGCAGTCCGGCGGGCGTACCAGAGAACGGGAGGGACCGCCGTCGCCGCCGCAGAGCCATTCCACACGGGCACCCTTCTCGAGCTGGCGCGCTGGGCAGAAGGCAAGACCGTCGAAGACGTCCGGATCGCGTACAGAGACCTGGAAGGGCCTGGTCAGAGCCACTACGGCCCCGTGCTCGCGTCCGCCGAGCCCTGCGGGGCCCTCGCCCCCGCGGCCAGCGTCGAGGTTGTCGTGCCCACCCGGCAGGAGGCCGACGCGGCACGTGCGCGAGAACGCGCCGAAACGGACGCTGACCCGCAGCATGGCCTCGGAGACCACGACACCATCGTCATCACTTCCGCGCGGAAGAAGGGCAAGAGCAGACGGAGGAGCCAGAAGGGGACATCGGGGAACGGGCGGCGTGCGGCGAAGGTGTGCCGTCCGTTGTCGCCTTCCCCGACCCCCACGGATTCGACGTTCTCCGATCCCGGTTGGACCCAAGAGCACGAGGCGAACTCCATGCGTCGTTCGCCAGGACCGCTGGAGAGCACAGCGCCATCGCGTTCGCCGGGGTCGCCCTCGCCGACGCTTTCCACCAGCCCGCCGCCGGGGCCGCCCTCGCCGATGCTTTCCACCAGCCCGCCGCCGACGGACCCCCGGGCGGCGCTTCCCAGCGGCCTCGAGTACCTCGAACACCCTTACGTGATTGAGTGCCGCGCTCTTGGGGATCAGGACTTGACGTGGAGTGGACGTGTGATGGCGCGCGTGCGCAACCCCTCCCCGACGCCCTTTGTGGACCTCCCCCGCGCGGAGAGGCTCATCCTCGCCTCGGCCGCGGGTGGATACGATCCAGACGGACTCTTCCATGCGACGGCGACCAACATTCGCTTCCACCGGATCCTGTCAGAAGCTGCTGCGGCATTGCAAAGCCAGGGCACAAAGAGGTCCCCCTCGCCCTCCGCGTCGGAGCCACAGCCGAGGAAGCGGAGGCGGGAACTGTAGGGGTCTGCGGCGGGGCAGTAGCGAAGGAGGGAGGCGCGGCAGAGCCCTTGTGAACGCGTGTGTTGCCGTTGCCGCCGCCCCTTCCCGACTCCCATCTTTCTGCCCTTCGAACGACGAGCACGGAGTCGGCGTCTCTTGGACGATGCCTGATTCCGTATCCGAAAGTGCCAAGGTGTGCTTGGCGATTTCCTTTCACAAAGACGATGCAACAACAGAATGGCCTTGCTTTGGTGCGGTGGTGATGGTTTTATTGTATTCTATTTTATCTTTGTTGTCGCAGTTCCTTAAAAAGAAAAAGAAAAAGAAAAAAAAAACCCCCCCTTTTTTGTCTTCTTTCTTCCTCCTTATTTCGTCCGTACCCGTCTGTGCAGACGGGACCACAGTTTGCAACGTGCTATCTGTGCAAGTGTGTATGAAATCAAAAGCAACAAAATAAAACAGAAAAAAAAAGGTGCCTGGGCGACAGAGAGAAAAGAGGGAAGGCTTGCTCCATGTCGGCGGGAGGGCGACGTCTACGGTGGAGTGTCTTGAGGATGTAACCGCTGTGGACGACTCGGCAACGAGACGGCCCGGTCGTGTTCTTCGTCCTTCGGGTCAACTTCGTAGGCACAATGTCCGTTGGTGCTCGACCTTCGGCTCGTTCTTGCGGTAGAAGCGCGGTAGAAGATAAACAAAAGCGTCCTCGAGCGGGTTGTGGGTGAAACGGTTGCGTTGGACGAGGACGAAGCCGGGGAGGATGTGGGTGGGACCGCGGCCGCGCCGCGTTCGATTACGCGGAAAACTGGCGAATTAGCATGTGCAACCGCGTCTTGGACTCTGTCTTCGACGACGACTGCGTGAGCGTCGCCCTTTCCCCCCCCCCCCCCCCCCCCCTCCTCTCCCACTCACGTGTGTTGTTAGCCCGACAGTGTGGTGTTTATCGGTGGAAGAGGGCTTCGTGCAAGCTTTCATCTCGCCGGCACGCCGGCAGCGCTGCAGGAATGCACAGGAAGACCAGGAGACTCTTGCTTGATCGTAATTCAATCCCTCTTCGTTCTCCACTTTGACGCGCGGAGGTGGATGTGGTCCTGTGACCCGGAACGGGCTATGGTTCCCCATTCCTCCATCGTTGCTCTTTTTCTTCTTTATGATGTCCGCGCAAGGTCGAGAAAATCGACGGCACGCGCCGGACGTGCACCCACCCCTCGCGGCGCATCGTCCCATGCCGTGATTGAAACTGTGAAAAAGGGGCGCACGCTCTCATTCCCACTTCCACTTCCATCGCTGACGGTATGAATCTTCGTCGCCTTTCTCCCTTTCTTGGCGTCATCTCGCGAATCCGTCTCCGTGCCTCCCCCCCCCCTCCCCCTTTTCGCATACGTTCCTGTCATATGTCCGCCCCGGGCCCGTTCCCCTTTTCCCTCTTCCTAGTCGCAACGGCGTCGGACTTCGACGTCCGTGCACTGCTCCTTCCAGTCCGTCTGCCCGAATCGCGAAAAGTCATCCTTCCGAACGTGGCTGCGACCACTGCGAGAAGTGGTACCGTCGCAAGAGCCGCCACTCGGCGCTGGACCCACTCTGACGCACATCTTGTTGCATTGTCATCCACGTTTGTTCTCTTGCGATCTTGCTCTAGGTAGTTGACAAGGACTACTTGTATCACCCATCCAGTCTTCCATTTCATGTCATTGCAGTGTAAATCTGGCGGGTGGCTGTCTGCCGAGCGCAAGCTGCTTGTGCTGGGCGGATTGGTGCCATCTGACTTCTCGTCGCGCATACTTTCCCCACCCCCAGCTGTGTCGAGTCTATGTCCCCCGCCGCTTTCGCCGTTGTCCCTGCTTTACGCGTTTCACGTCTCCAACACCCTGCGGAAGTCGTGCTTCGAACGTCGATTTCCATTTCCACCTCCAAGGCCAATCGACTGGCCGATATGTATACGTGTCTCTTGTTCTGAAGAGCTCAGAACGTAACGCCTCGAATGGTGAAAAAAGTGTGGAGCTACTTCGAAGATCGCAAGAATTCATACGCACGAACAACGAGGGGGAAAAAAAAAAACGTTTGAAGTGTCGTAAAAAAAGTAATATGGTATTGGGCATACATATGCCTAGTTTGGGGTCGGTAAATTGAAAAAAAAAAAAAAAGAAGAAGCTTGCGGAAGAGGAAAGAGTGTACCAGACAAACAGCTTCAGTCTCTTTTGGCCCTTGAGTTTCTGCGAGAGAGGGGGCTTCTTGCTCACACAGAATATAAAGTCAAAAGAAGTACTGCGCAGCGTGCTAGATGAGATTGCACAAGTTTGAATTGATCTACACTACGACGATGCACCCTTCCCAGCTGTGTTTGAACGAGACGACCGCCTTCGCCTCGTCGTCTTTCCGGCATCGCCTCCCTCCTCCAGGCCTCACTTCCTGCTACCCTGCCCCGTCGTCGGGCCTTCAGCGATGTCCTGCTCGCAGGAGGTTGGAAGGTCTTGCTCAGCCGAGAGAAGAGCTCCAGCGTCCTTGCCGCCTGAAGACGCTCGTCGGTGGATCTGGGGACGGCGGTCAATCTCGCACGTTCTTCAGGTTCGAGTTTCCCACTCGACATACCTTTGCCTGTCGACCCTGTCGTTGCCTCACCCCAACCATCTTCCCAACGTGTCTCCTCGCCGGATGGTACTTCGGCGGCGGGTGACCAGGGTTGTATATCGTTCTTCCGTCGGGAGAAGGAGGAATGAAGATCGGGTTGCACGGAAACTGCCCAAAAGACGGGTTAGCAGAAGAAAGGAGTCGCCGACAAGGCTTACGTTTGCTTTCCATGAGGTCCAAGTGTTCGCGGTCGGAAGTCCGAACCGCACTTTTTTGGCCTTTGGCTTCTTCTCTGCGGCCGGGAGCATATGCGGCGGAAGCTGTGAGGGTTCAGGTTCCAATCGGGGTGCGAGATCTACCTGTAGAAACGGTGAGTGTGAGATGAGGCGAAACTTACGACGGGGAAGACTCGCGTTCTGAAGCAAGCTCGTCCGGGGTGAACAAGGGGCGATACATCCCTCGATAAACACAACAAGGTCGTAAGGGGAAGCGATGACTTACGTTCTGCCCTGGCGTACGAACCCGGGATTCCAAGGCGGGTCGAACGAGGGCGCCAGAGTGCGCTGGACGGGCGTGGATTGGCGACGTCGGAGGCATCTGCAGGACTGGAGCAACCGACAGAGCTCCAAGACCCGGCGGCGACCTCGTGCTGGGAGGGTGGTGCTGAATGGCCGTCGACGGTGGGGGGGCAGAAGGGCAGACCGGAAAGACGTGGGTCGCGCAGTTTCCATCGTTCATGGCGAGATGTTTGCGTGTTCGCGATCTTGCCTTCTGCCCAATTGACGTCGCAGGTACGAAGCGCAGCGATGGACTCGCGTCGCGCATGGCAGAAGTGGAGGAGCGGAGCGTTTCGATGGGTTCCCAACGACGTCGAACGTATCCCACGCGCCCAAGACGCGGGTTGGGCACAACCAACGCTTGACGCGTCGTTCAGTGGTCACGCGACCGCAAAGCTTGGGCGGCATGGGTTCGAATCCGCGAGGGTCCAACCTTTTTTTTTTTTTTTTCATCTTGTGTCAATATTCTTGCGTCTGTTTATCTTGATTGGGGAAAACTTGCGTCGATACTTCGGACTCGTGTCCTTTTCTATGTGTACCAAACCTGTGTATATTCCAGATAGACATAACCTCCAGAAAAAACGTGTGTAGATTTTGTGAACTTAGAAGGCACTATACGACACGAGGAGATGCTGTCCAGCAAAGAGCAACCACTCGAAAGCAAGGTGTCCAATACACAAAACTGAGAGAAGAAGCATTGTGCCCGACACCGTCCCCGCCCTCCCCACCCCCAACGTAATCGCCGACCGCTCACAGTCCTTCTCGCTCGTCTGCACAACCGTTACCTCGCCCATACCCAGCGGCCTCTCGCTCTCTCTGTCTCTCTGTGGCCCTGCCCTGCGCGTCTTCCTCCTCGCTTTCGTCGCTCTCGCTCGGCATCCCGAGCACACGCCGGGCCTGTCCGGGGTTCCCCGACCTTGCTGTCAGCATGTGCGACCCCGAACTCGGAACGAAAGACGCACTCGCCTCTTGCGTGAAGTAATGGTGGTCGTCCGAGAAGAGAATGCACCACGGGCGGCGGTTCACGCTCTTCGTGGTGCCCACCGTGTAGCACTGCAGCCTGACCGTCGTGCGACCTCCGTTCCCGCCGACGGAAGCCGCGGAGTGCGTCGTGCGCGTGTGCCGTGCAAGCGAAGACGCGCTCTCGCACACATGGACGCAGTCCGAGACGGGACAGAAGTATGCGCCTTCGCGAACCCGACCCGCATGGACGGCATGAAACGACCCTGGACGACACGGTGAGCGCGGTCACGGAGATGCGAGTCGCGCCACCCACCGTGGATGCGAACGAGCGCGAGGGTCGGATGAAGCAGCGCTCTGTGTTCGCGCACTCCCTCCTCGTCCTCGAGCGCAGCGGTGCATCCGGGAAGAAGGCACGGCCAGCGAATGGCGGTGCGGAGGCGTTCTGCGCGGCGTGCCTGTGCGCGACTGGTCTGCAGACGGAGCGCGAAGCGACGAAGCCCGTCGGGGGCGTCGAAGCAGAGGGGATCCTCCAGCGAGAGGGCCATCGCGTTTATGTCTGTGTGGGCGTGGGTGGGGGTCTGTGGTGGGGGTACCGGTGGAGGCGCGGGGGGCTTCATTTCGCTCGCGTCCCTTCGTTCTCGTTTAGGACGAACCGGCGTCCCTTGTGCGTCTGATGCTGCGCGACGTCCATCCGCGGCGTCTCGTAAGGGACCTGCATGTGTTCCTGTGTGCGACACAAGCCGCGCGCCTTGCCTCACGTCTGGCGTCGCGAGAGGCGTGCGCGAGGGAGGAGGCCTGTCGCGCCCTCGTGTTCGAGAGCACGAGGGCGGCCTCGACGGCGCAAGGAAGACGGCACATCGACGCACGCGCGGAGTCCTCCCTGCGTTAAGGTTCGTACCCACGGTACCTGCTGTACAGCACCTCGGTGATTGCCAACACGCCCCTCTGTCTCCCTCTCTCTCCCACACACCCCCACCCACACGCACGCACGCACTCTCTCTCTCTCTCTCTCTCACTCACTCTCTCTCTGTGTGTGTGTGCACTCCGATCATGGACAGCGAAGGACCAAAGGACACGCTCGCGTCCGGTGAGTGCGTCGGCGTGCTGCTGTGCGTGCTTTCTTCTCACGCTCGCTGCGTCCGGTTGTTAGGTACGACGTCGCCGCAAGCGTGTGGAGGGGACGACGTCGAGGGGGAGGGACACCCGGTCGACCCGGCTGCGGCGCGCCACGGTGAGCACCGCGGTCGCTCCTCCCTTCTGTCTCTGCTCACTCTTTCCCAGACCTCGTCGGCGCACTCGTGTGGGAGCGCCTGCACACGGACCCCGATTGGAACTCGCGCTCCGAAGTCCGCGACTTCCTGTATCGCGACGAACGCGCACGAAACAGCATCTCGGCCACCCAGTACGCGTTTCCCCACGCTCACCTCGCGACGGAGAGCCGCGTCGTGGACTTCTGCGAGGAGATCGTGCACAGGAAGCGATTCCGTCACCTCCCCGTTGCGATCGTCACGGTCTTCATCCGTCCGCATCTGCGCGACCTGACGCCCGAGGCGCGCACGATGCTGAAGACGGCGTTCGCCCTTCTGGGCAAGTCCCTCACGGTGGTCGCTCCCTTCGACGACAAGGACCCCAAGGCCTTTGGGGTCTGGAAGAGCATGGCGTCCACGCTCGGCGAGCACATCGCCCAGCTCGTCCTGATCGGCACGAACCTGGGAACGGTAAGGATCCAAACGCCGAGGAGAGACCGCGTGCGATGCTGACGCCTCCTTCTTCCCAAAGGCCGGCGACTACATTAACCTGACTCCCTTCTGGGCAACGCCCCGCTTTCGCAAGCAGCTCCAGGCCCTGCCTCGCCTCCGTAGGCTGGTGGTCGACGTGAACCCCTTCCTTTCGAGTTGCTACAAGCAGGTCGCCACCGCAGAGCGCATAGCGGAGTACGTCGGCCCCATGGTGGACGCGATCCCGGAGGACAGCGCCCTGGAAGCGTTCGTCGTGCACAGCCGCTTTCGCAGCGGACTGGTGTCGAGGTACGCGATGCTCGTGGAAGGAGGGAAGTTTTGGCTTGGACCGGAGTGGGCACGCAGGCACGGGGTGCAGTGTGGCACGTTCCGGACGGGGCTGATGAAGGTGGACGGCGCGTGGGTCGTCGATCCCGTCCAGCTGTGCACCGGAGAGGACGATCTGACGCGAGAGGCCCACGTCCGGCCGGGATATTTCCTCTCGTGACGTCCTCTCGACCTTGTCCTGGAGGGAACTCGCTTCGTCGTTTGTGTCTGTCCGTCCATGTTGCCTCGAATGTATCCATAGCGTGGTCACTCGAATAAAGACGCGCCGTTTGCGCGCGCTTTTTCTCCGTCTGTGCGCGTCCGCCCCTCGCGCGCCCTCGCTCTTTCTGAAGCGCCGACCGGTGCTGTCTTACCGTCCGTGAAGGACGCCGGCACCGTTTCCGCGCAATTTTTTTTTTTTTTTTTTTTTTGTTTTCTTCATTGTGGTTGTTATCAACCTCTGTTATTATGTCATGAAGCAAAGTCTCCCCGTCCTTGAAACAACCGAGCTCGACAGACTCAGGCGTGGTGTGGTCCCACAGAGCGCACCACACCATTCTACTCTGAGTCACACCACGGGTTCTCACGAATCCTGTTACAAACTCCACGATGGCTCCGTTCACGCCCGATCCTGAGCTGTACGACACTTCTTCGAAAACCCTACGTACCGTATTTCACCGTACTCACGTCGACCTTGATCTCTTCTATGCAGATTCGCCGTCGTGTTCATTGTCGTGTCTACGTCACAACACATGCCTGACAGGGAACATCCCCCGTGTTACAATGCACGAGCGCATAGATACCGCAGATCCAGCAAGGACATGCCTGGTTCCACCTCCCTGTCGCACTCCTCCACCGCCAAAAGCAGGCCGCGCTTGAAGTCTTTCCAAGATTGCAGCCCGTCTTTCCGGATCAGCTCTCCTCGTAGAACGCGAGCCGCGTCTTGGAGACAGAACAGTGCGAACAGACACTTGTCGTGGTCGTCCTTGAACGCGGAACGACTGTTCGCGAAGCGCTCCTCCACGGCGGAAACGAAGCTGTGGACGTCCGCTTGCCTGCCCGTGAACGGAACCACCAAGCCCCTCCATCTTGGATCCCCAAACTCTGACTTCATCCCGAGCAGCTCTCGCGCCAGCCTCTTCCTCTCCTCGGCTTCTGCTTCCAGCTGCTCTCGCAGCGCAACCGTGCGCCGGCCGAGCATCTCCACTCGACCGGCGAGGTCGAGGTAGAGTCGCTCGGCCTGCTCAGCGGAAACGTATCTGACCGTCGGCGCAGGGGGGTCCTGAGCGTAGGGGTCGGGGGAGTCCTGAGTGTATGGATCGAACCTACAGACGACGCAGGACTCCGAACAACCGTGGGGCAAGGGAGGACGGAGAAATGGACTCACTGCATCTGTGTGGGTTCACGAGAGTCGGTGGGAGAAGACGACATCGATACGGCAGACGCGCACGAACCAACCGTCACGTGCGCGAAGACGGCAGGCAACCGCAGCACGGCCGGCGCGCAAAGTTCCGATGCGGAGGACGACGCCGTGTCGCTCCTGCGTTTCACGGACGCACGTATGCCGGTCGAGGGGCCGATTCCTGGATTTCTTTGCAGAACGCAAGCTCCGGTCTGCGGACGGGACATGAGGAAGAAGTGGCAGTGCCTTTCGGGACCAGTTCTCGCCCCTTTCCCCATACCAACGCCAACGCCAACGCCGCCCGTCCGCTTCCCTCGAGAATGGCCAAAGCGGCAGGTAAACGTCGCGCCAAGAAGATTAGCATGCCTCCAAAGCGAAGGAATGCACGTAAACGGCGTCCCGAGCACCCCAAACTGGATTTCCAAACCGACGACGACGACGACGACGACGACAACGACGCGCCTCCTTCGTTTCTGAACGCGTCTGCCTCTGGATTGCTCCTCCCCAACGCTGGGTACCTGCCGGACTACAGCCACACGTACACTTACCTTGCCGTCGAATCCGAGCACGGAGACGAAGACGCCAACGTCACAAGGTCCGAAGGTCGCGTCTCCCTCGACGCCGTCGACGCGAAGACCAGCGTCTCGGCCCGGCTCCGCGTCTGCAAAGAGGAGGCCGTTGGCGACGCCGATCTGCTTCGAAGCGCGCTCGCGCCGGCATTCGAGGGTTACGACACGGACGGGATGCGACACGCGGACGAGATCGCCTTCATCGACGCGGATGCAGCTAGGTGGGACGAGATGGTGGTGTACCCATCTTTCCAGCGTACGCAAAACTCCCTCTGCTGCCCGCGTGCCGTGACTTGATCGCCTGTTTCCAAGTTCGATACCCTCCGATGCGGGAAGCGAGGACGCTCGTCGACGATCTCGTCGTGCTGACCGACGCGTCCGCAGTGTCACGGCGAGTGTCTCCCGACCCCGACGGCCCTCTCCCTTTCCCGAACACGGTCCATCCAGATCTGAACATCAAGACCGAAGAACCAGAGGACATGGGCTTCGACTACCTGAGAGACCAAGGCATCCGTTCGGAGTTCAAATCGTTCCAAGTGGGCGACGTGTGAGCGTCTGGTTCGTTCCGTCCCGGTTCGTGTTTTGGATTGACGAACTGCGTGCAGCTGTCGTGTGATCCCCGTTGGGAAGCGGCCGGACGCAATCGTCAGCGAGGACGACTATCAAATCGTCGAAATCAAAGACATAAGGGGTCTCGCACACGATCCGAAAAGGGTGCGTTGCCTCGTCCGATTCAGCTCGCGCGGAGGCTGGCTCACCTGCCCTTTCCTCTTCGCACGCACAGATCTACGCTCTGGTCAAGCAGTATTGGAGTCGGCGCATGCTCCGCCTCACGAAGAACAGAGAAAACCTGTTGAGGTACGTGCGGGGGGGCACGCTGTGCACCGTCCGAGACGTCTGATTGCGTGCAAGCATTCTTGGATCGGAGGAGGTGGTGGATTCCGACTTCGACGTCCTTCTACCGACAAAGTACTTCGTCGGTGAGCATTTCCCCCTCTTTGCAGACGCTTGCACTGTAACCGAAGCGGGTGTCCGTCTCTTGTCGCCCGAAGACCACACCAGAGTGATCGTCGTCCGCGAGCTCAACTTCATGCAGGACGCCGTCTTCGGACCGTACACACGGCTTTTGTACGACCATGGGACCGGAAAGATGACAGTACGGCCCCCGTTGTCTCTGTGCGCAACTCTCGCTAACCGTACGCGTACCCGAGGCTCCTCCTCCGATGTGCGTCTGCAAGAAACCCTACGCTCCGGATCGCGACTTCGTGCGCCTCTGCGTGCACTGCAGGGAATTCTACCACGAGCACTGCGTCCTCGAAGGCAACGCCCCGCGGAGGCGAGGCGCTCCCAACCACGCGACGCGCATGGAAAGGTCCGTCTGCAGCCCTTCGGATTTCGTAGGGTATCAAGACATGGAGATCGACGCCGACTATTACGAGTTCGCGTCGGTCCGCCTCCTGGAGGTTGCACGTTCCCCTCTCGTCCGAGGTGGCTGGTACGGATACTCCGGAAACGTTCGCACAGTCCTCTTGGCTCGAGAGCTGCTGGCGCGGGCTGTGATCGAACGAACGCCTCCCCGCGACGACTGGCAAGAGGATATTGGGATGTACAGCTACTACGCGTTCTCCAAGACCGTCCGCTTCGGCGGCCGCGACCACAGAGCCCACTGTCCGAAATGCAAAGCCCCCATTTAGCTGCTGCCGTTGCCCGTGCCCCTCTCCCTTTTTTCCCGTGCGGTATCCCGTGCGCGGGCGTGCACACGACGTACACGGCGGCCTCGTGCATGCGCCCCCGTGGAACCGTGCACGCGTGTCTCCGCGCCGACTCCTCGCCTCCCCCGACCCATCTTTTCGTGATGCCCTCTCCCGTGCATGTACAGCCGCGACGCACGTGGCCACGCACCCTTCCTTTCGCCGAAGGCTTTGGCACGGTGTAGACCACCGGTATCGGGAACCTCGTACGCAAGGGGTTCTTTCTGTTTTTTTGATTATTATTATTTTTTTTCGTCCTTAAACTCCCCTCCCCTCCCTTTTTTGTTTTGTTTTGTTTTGATTTTGAATGAATTGATCGAGGGTTCTCCCCTGTCTTTGCCGACGACACCCCTCGCGATCGAACTCGTGGCGGAAGGTGAGTCGTTTCGTGTGGGGCGCGGCCGGGACGCAGGCGGGCGAGAGGGGCGGGGCGTCTCTTCGGTGCGGTTGTGCTCACGCGGGAAGCCTGCGCTGCCGTGAAGCTGCCTCCATGTTCCCTACCGGCGTAGCAACCAACGCGTTTTGCATGTACGTCCGCGTCGCGCGTCGCCGACGACGTCCGGCAACCTCGCAGCCCTCTGGGAGCGCCTTTTCGCCGCACGATGGGCCGTTGTTCCCGAAGCGTACCGGATTCGCACGATCGGATGCGGCGACGTCTGTTGGCGTCGACAGCCCGCGTCGTCGTGCAGTCGCCGCCGCCCTTCGTCCTCGTGTCGTCGTCTGGCACCTCCTCGCCTGCAGCGAGTCGAAAGGACGTCCCGAGGGACGAATCGTGTCGCCCCGCCCGCCCTCCACGACGGCATCCTGCTTGTCCGTTTCCTCTGGCGTCTCCCAAGACGCCATCGCCCGACCCCATCCGCCGTCGTTGCTGCTCGCCGGGCGGGGGCGCTGGCATTCTGATTTCTTTGCTTCGTTTCGCGTCTTTCTCTCTTTGCTTCCTCTCCTCCCTCTCGCACCTCGCCTCTCTGCTCGCGTCGACCGCGCTCGATCGCCTTTTCGCACCCATCTTGCTCCCCATCTCCCTCTCCTCGCACGCTCTTCGACCGACCATGACCCATCGAGGATCTGGAAGTGCGGGGACCCGTGCCCGCAGGCGTCCCTATACGCCGCCGCGCGCGTCTGCGTCCGATGGAACGGAGAGGGCCCCTATCCCGGTCGAATCGTCGCAAGAGGCATCGGCCTCGCATCCCGTCGCACCCGCCTCGACCGCGTGCAGCACCTCCCCCGCCTCGTCCTTTGCACTCTCCCCGCATGCATCGTCCAGTGCTCCTGCGCCGAAGCCGCCCCCGTCCTCGACACCTCCGTTCGTCGCCAGTCTGGTCGGTGAGTCCATCGATCGCCCTTTCCTTCGTGGTCTCACGCGACGTGCAACGGCACAGAGCAGGCCGTAAAGTCGTTGACCGAGATATGGCGGCCAGACGTGGTGCCGCCCGTCTTCCGCTCGTCGACGCCGGTATCGCTCGGAGGCGCGACGGCCCCTCCGTCGATCCCCTCGACCGCTCGCCGAGACCCCCTCGCGAAGACAGCCACGCCGCAGCTGCCCTCCCCGTGCTCGCTTCCGGGTCTCGCGCAGGCCGCCGCCTCCTTCGGCGAGGAGACGGGGGACGGGACCGTCACGGCAGAGACGGCACTCGTGTCCATTCGGATCTACGTCTGCGAGGTCCTCCGTCGATCCCGCACGACCTGCAGCGTGCTTCAGAGCGCCCTCTGCTACCTCGAAGCGATACGCGAAAAGGTCCCGGAGCTCGCCGAACGCGAGAAGGCAGGCAGGTCGAACACGGCGGCGGAGCTCAGGATCGAAGATCGCATCGAGGTCAGCGACGAGGCGCTTCGAGGAGAGCCGCCTTCGCGTTCCGCCGCTGCCGTGCCGGACAGCGTGCAGTCCGCACCTCGAGGCCAGACAGGCTCCACGACGACGCGCGCCGCGAACGAAGACGGTCCCGGGCAACGCAGCGCGCCCTCGCCGCCGCCGCTGCCCCCTCTTCCCGTGCTTCCGTCGCCGCTCTTGTGCCCTCGTCGGGCGTTCCTGGCGGCCCTCGTGCTCGCATCCAAGTTCCTCCAGGACCGATGCTACTCGAATCGCGCGTGGGCGAAGCTCGCTGGCCTTGCACCCCGCGAAGTCAGTCGCTGCGAACGCGCGCTCGGAGAAGCACTCGGATGGCGTCTTTGGGTCGGCAAGAGCGCAGTCCCGTCCGAGTCCAGCGGAAGAGCGCTCGCACGCCGGGCACGCAGCGAAAGCACGACCCGCCCGGACGACCTCGAGATTCGCTCCAGTGCCGCGTCTCTCCCCACGCACGCACGCTCGGGCAGACCGCGGCGTCTTCGGGACCTCCTCGCGGATCACGGTGGTCGAGCGGCTCCTCCCCCGCCCCCTGCGACCACAGAGAGCACCGCGGCCGCTTTCGATGGCCCCCCCCCTCGTCGGCCGTGCCCCCTCCGTTCCCTCGTCGAGCCCCACGTCGACACGCCCAGCACGCAGTGCGGCGCAGCGTGGTCTCCGAACAGCATCGGCGCCCCTGCGGCTTTCCCGTCGCTCGACGCGAAGGTCGCGACATGCACGTCGTGGCGTCGCCAGTACGCCGTCGCGAGCAGTGCTGCTGCTGCTGCTGGCCCCACGCCCCGTCCCTTGCTTCCCTTTGACGCGCCGTCCATGCCGGACGTCTCACCCCACGCTGCGGGACGCCCGCGCGTCGGGCCGGCGTAGCCTCTTGCGGCGCTGTTGCGCGGGAGGACGGCGTTGCTGACCGTGCTCCCCCTCCCTGTGTTCCCTCGTTTGACCGCACAGAAACGAAACACGCACCTGCCAACGCATCGTCGTCCTTCGCCGCGTTTCGGGTCTATCTGATGGGGCGCACGCTGGGTCTCGTTGGATGCTCTCGCGGAACCGACCAACGGCTCTGCGAGGTGGCGAGGTCGTCATAGCACCTTTAGCTACCAGAAGCCGAACGTGAGACCTAGCAACATCTCTGTACAGACTCCCGTCGAGGTGCAGCGCCCGTCGAGCTGTGTATGTTTCATATTTTATATGTGATAGATTCAAAATTCGCAGTATGCATGTGCCACTGGGTTCGATAGATACAGGTTCCTACGACAGCCTGAAAGCTCCCGTTGCATCTCGAACTCTGCCGCGCATCGTTGCGGCGAAGCTGTCGTCACGCGAGTCAGCTCGCGATATCCTTACAACACAGCTCACTTCATTTCACTCAGATACACGGGGGTCGGGCATCGAGATGCGAGATGAACGTGAAGCGCCAGCTGATGCAGACAGAACCGCGTACAGTTCTGTCAGTCAGTTGAGAGTCGACAGCTCGCGTTTGTCTTCCTTTCGTTTCGGTATCCGTCGAGTCGGTCTTGGAGGACGCGGAGACCACGACCCCCCCCCCCCTGTAGGACCGCGGCTATCGGTTTCATTTGCACGAAGGACGTAAGAAGAACTCCTGAATGGTCTTGCCGTGCCAGCGACCTTGCCACTCTCCCCGGACAGCTTAGCACATGGCAGTCGACTGCGAAATGGAGACCATCGTCGAAGCGGATCGACCCGCTCAACGTGTTGACACCCTAAATTGCGAGAGGCGTTGCGTCTTGCGATGTTCCTTTGACGGCGGCGACTGTACACAGAACGATCTGGTCCATTTGCATTTAAAGATAAATTTAAAGCAACTCACCACACCGCCGGCTGCAAGCGACGTCTCGTCTCTTGAATCGCTTCATTGGATATCACGCCGATCTCGCTTCGGCCATTTCGCGTCACAGACAATAGCGGCGACGTCAAAGTGTATTCAAAGGCTCAGACTGCATACCCAAGTCGTTTCGTTCGACCCTGATCTCGTTGGACGTCCGCCCACGTCCCCCATCGCCTCCAAGTCACCTCGTTGTCGTCTCGCACGCTTCCACCTTCGATGTCGACCATCGCGACTCGGTGCCCGGACCAGGTTCTTCACGTGGTGCCTGCGAGAGGAAAGAAAATTGCTCTGACGGACGAAAAACCCCGGCGCGACCATTGCGGACGTACCTTTTCGTTTTCATGGGTGGCACGCACTGTGCGCGGCGCAATAGCGACAGCGAGCCGATTTCTCCACCAAGCTTTATGCGCGCAGAATCAATTGCGCAGAATCCGCATGCTCTGAAGGCTGTTGGTGCCTCGCGATGCATCGGTTCTGTTCGTACCGTATCTTCTCTTGAATCGAATAAGGGGTTCACACTTACAAACTCTCGATCCACAGACCCGGCAAAACATCGGGACTTGGCGACAAGGGATCAAGAAATTCGTGGATCAACACCAAGCACTCCGACTCGCACCGCTCTCCATTCCATCCAGGCTCCGTGCTGCAGCTCTGAGTCAGTGCCGTCTGAATGCAGCGCAACCGAACGACAGAGGTGCTCCCACTCCGCATGACACCGCGTCACGGTCCGCAGAAGGCAAATCAAATAAATATTTATCTGGATACTGCCAGCGTGCTTGTCATACCATGTCTTCTCAAAGTCTTCATCACGCTTGATGTAAAGAGATCTGCCGTTGGCGTTGGCTTCTGTCGAGACTCTGGTGCAAGAGAAAAACACGGTATCTTCGGGCAAGGAGGCACGACCAACCACGTTCTTCGAAAAACCTGTCTTTGTATGCGATTTGCATCGGTTGCTTGTCAAAGAGACTGGCGAAACGGAAGGCATCGAAGGCGCACTCGAGAGTGCAGCATCATGGGATCTCTACTGCGCGTCGACCAATCCTGCCTCAATGGCCTTTACAGCAATTTGGAGTCGGGTTCCGCCTCGATCGACAGAGACTCGTATCTTCGCACGGAAATGTACCGTTTCGTGGACCTGCAGGATTTCATGGCTGAGTTCAAGGACGACGCCAAAGCGAAAGGGAGGGAAGATAGCGAGAACGTCAATTTTATTGCTTCGAAATCCTCCACATGAGCTAGGTCTCCATGTTGCCCCTGCGTTCCTCGAGACAGCCAAAAGGGACAGTCGCCGATACGTCTGGCAATTGCGTTGATCTTCCAGCGGCAAACATTTGGTCATTTGGTCTGCATCCGACAGCCTTATCGACACATTTCTTGCATACATATCGGGTGGAGAAACGAACACGACAGCGAGTGTTCAGCATCTTAACTTCGTTCGCATCTTGCTCCTCGTAACTTCCAGATGTTTCTTTTTAATTCGGGGCGAAGCGCACATAGCGTACTTCGTCTCTCACACGTACGAGGTCACCATGCTCTCGTCGTATTTCTCGCTGATTTCTCTTCAAGGTCGTTTACCACGAGGGGAAACCCTGATGACGGCGGGGAAGTCGGAGTTGAACACTTCACCCGCAACACCTGCGAGGCGAGGGGCTACAGTCGGGTGACAAATGTTTTCGCCACGTGGGAAATGGCTATCATCCGAAATGAGTCTCTTTCTTGCCCATTTCCAAATGAAAAGCCACCAAAACTTGCACAGGTATACTTCATTGTTGTTTCATCAACATTCCAAAGTTGGGTGTAATTCTGTTCAGTACAAAGTGTGCAGTAATGGCACGAAGTTAGATGGCACATTCCCACGTGGCGAAAACATTTGTCACCCGACTGTATAAGCCCTTCGGGTCTGCGCACACCGCACCAAGTGAGTGAGCAAAACAAAGAGAACGAGCCAACGGTGCTCTCCGTTAGTGCCCCGGCAGATCAGCCCGAGTCTTTGCCGCAACGCACTGTAGTGTTTCGACCAAAGGTTCACAAGGGTGTGACCGTGACCCAACCAACTTCATTGTTTCACAAGTATCACTGCTGAGTGTGACCGTGACCACATGAATTTCGGCTCACGGCTGGCAAAGAGGCTCCGCGCCCTTGAGGCAGCCGGAAGACAGAAACTCACTTGTGTAGGCCGCCGGAGTTGGTTTCTGAGCGGAAAGGAAAGCACGGACACTGCCGCGTGGCGTGGTTGTCGCACCTCCATCAAAACTTCACCCAGCGCTTCACCTCGTTGCCATTGCTCCTACCAATCCGAACACACTCTCGCAGGAAGACACATCTCGTTGTCGCTCACAGGACATGTCTTCATACGGAATTCGAAGTTTGACCTCCCTCCGAGTCGAAACCGAGCTGTTCAGTTTGAGGCCGCCGAAGACAAGAATGTCAGTGTTTTGTCCTTCGCAAGACAGTTCCGGCCGGTGGAAACCAATTCGTACCAGCACCGAGAATCTGTGGTGAGGTATCAATTCGGGCAGGCAGGTGCGCAACAACGCTAGTTTCATCAGCAGACAAATCATTCAACCCTGATCGACAAGATCTGCATTTCCTTTCTTCACCACCGTATCTCAAGCAAGAGAAGCCAGTGGCGCCGGTGCCAAACAGCAAGGCTCACCGAGACTCCTGAAACGTACCAGTCAGTGCCTTTTTATACTGAATTTTCCGATGTCACTCTTTCTGAAATATGGGACCCGTCGCCAACGTTCTTGCGCCCCACATTTCGTCTAAGGAACCACGCTGCCCCTTCCTCGAGCGAAATCAAAACAGGTGAGTGTTGTGGTCTCCTATCTGTATTTGAGTGTCTGAATACAGCCAGCGGGACACACTCCCCCAGGGATAGAAACGCTCGCCAGCAATTCATCTCGAAGTGAGCCCGAAAGGTCATCTTTGTTCTGACACCGATGCAAATTTTGAAAACTAGCTCGTTGTCACCCTAGGCCGATACCGAAGCCCACCGCTTCCCATGCGGTGGGCGAACAAGTTGGATGCTGCGATTCTTCCGGCTGTCGCTGGTGCTACCTTTCTTTCCGTCGCTCTTCGATTCGCGTTGCCTGCTGCCATGAATGCCATTCAGGCTGGCGCTTTGGGGTACCGCCCGTCTGACAATCAAGAAATGGCGTTATTGACCATATCAATTCTTGCATTGGCCAAGCTTTGGGCTCTCGTCGTCTCCAAAGTCTATGTGCCCATTTCTCTGCAGTGTTTCTCGTCATGCCAGACACTTCATATGTTGTGCGGGTGCATGCAGCGCTGTTCGACACACACGCTCGATATCGTCGAGGACACGTTTCTCACATGCGATTGGATCGATTTCGACGCCTCGTGACTTTCAAAGCAAGGACCGTCTGCCTTTCGTCCTGCGAGCCTGACTCGCAAGTCTGGCCCATTGGTACGCAATGAACCTCTATCGTTGTCACTTGCATGTTGAACATCAGCGTAGTGATTTTTTTTTTTCAACGACGTCAATCCGCGAAATGAGGAAAAAAGTGCGAATTCACCTTCATTCGAGATCCACCCATGTCCGCCGACCCGTTCATACAGACTCTCCGTACTTAGCACCTGGGTGGTTCGATTCGCGATTTTATCGGCAGTGGGTTGGGCAACGACGTGCTCGTCGCGGTCGATCGAACCAGGGCGACTTTTACTTACGTGCACGCTTCTTCCGAACTCGCCTCTCCTCTTAATACGCCAATCGGATATATTGGGGGTGGATTGATCGTCAACGGAACTGCACAAAACATGGACCTCTGCGATTTTTTCAGCTCTCACTCCGCTTCTCGAAACGGAACCAGATCCGACAGCTTCGAAGAGGTCGTCCGCCCAATTTCCCTGACCTGTCGCCCCCTCGCATCTTCGGCCGTCACTTCTTCCATCCACAGATACATCTGTGTCGGCTATGCTCTCGTTCCAGCTACCAGTCGTTGCTCGGAAAATGGCAGAGAATCTGGCGATTGGAGATTTTTTTGGCGAGGATCCGCCGTCCGATGCATTCGAACCATCGTGCAGTCCCTCCTCGCGAAACTGTCATGGAACTCCTCTCTCGCTTGTTGTGCGCGGCGGAGTGGGTGCACCTTGGAGTCCCCGAGTCATAAGGAACTGCCTTTGCAAGCTGGACCCAACTATATTTTCTCGTCTGTGCGGGCAGACAGTTGGGAAGTGGATCGACAAGGCAGCTCGAGCGCGCGAGGTGAATTCGAGTGGACGGAAAAGATTCTTCTTCGGGTCGACAGCGGGTTTGCACCTGGTGGTCACCACAGTCGACGCCCCGTTCCCGTATGTTATCAACATTTATCAACAGAATCAAATCTAACAAAACACGACAGTCTTACTTCATCGGATCGTCGAACACCTCAACCATATATGCGTGAACAAGGTGCACCCACGCAATCCTTGCAACGCTCATCGAAAAACTACGCACCTTCGTTGCTGCAGCGCGAGATCTCGGAGGGGGTGACATTCAAATGCTCTGACGCATTTGTGAAGAAATTTCTTCGGGATGATCTTGGCTGGTCAGAACGGAAGGGCACCCGCGCAGCGCAGAAGAAGCCCGAACCCTGGAAGACAGAGACTCGCAAGACTAGCAAGACTTGTTCGTGACGAGCGGATTCCCGCTGAGCTCATCGTCAGTTCTGATCAGAGTCAAGTTGTCCTTCAGCAAGGTACCAACCGGACGTGGACCGAACGCGGAGCTCGACACGTTGCAGTCCTCGGGCACGAGGAGACGCGCGCGTTTACATGTATGCCGTCGATCTCACTCAGCGGTCGCCTTGTCAACTTGCAGTCAATTTGGCAAGGTAAGACGGATAAAATGCTCACCCAGTCCCAACGCACGATGCTACAAGGAAGCCGTCGAACTCGGATGCACCTTTGCATCTTCTCGGACAGAAACATATTGGTCAACACATCGTACCATGCATGCATTCGTGGAACAGTCGCTCGCTCCGTACTTCCGCGACTCGATCGATACCCTTCGCCTCCCCGACGACGATTGACTGTTGGTCTCTGCATAAGTCAACGGAATTCCGCGAATACCCATGGATAACAGTCCTTTATATCCCAGGCGGCTGACGTCGGTTTCCAGCGAGTCTTCAAGCATGCGGACCTTGTCGATGAAGCGCTCTCTCGTCTTCCAACTGGTAAAGGCAGCGAAAAGGTCGACACCATCGAATGCGATGTATCTCTTCCAACACTTCGCGATCGCGGTGTCGGGTGGCGTGTTAGTGCGCACCGGAAAGTCAACGACGTCATTCTGATCAAAAAGGTGAGTTCATCGGGGACTCGCTATGCATTTTTTTTTTGCATTTCTCATGATCCTCTACATACAGTGCTTCGAGATGTGCAGGCTTGACGATGATCCGGGGTGTAACGTCTCTTGCGAGAGCCTCACATCTGTCAAAGCCTTGTCGGCTCTTCGAGATCTTCCCGGAATTTTTTTTTTTTTTTGCAAGGAGCGCTACCGACGCGAAGACAATGTTCTCGAAGATGAATCTGGCGAAATTTTGGAGGACGAACCAACCGAGAATTTGGACGATGGGTTGGTAGATGACTACGCTGATGGGACAGATGTCCCCGTACGCGTGCTTATCGATGTTATCACGAACCAGAGATGTCTCGCGTTACGAGCTGGATGATGACGGCGCAGTCCAATCGATCTCTCCTATTGATCTGGACGCAGACGAACCCCAGGATGATTTGATCGATCAGTTTGTCGAGGCCGTCAATGCTGCGAATGAGAGCTGGGAGGAAGAAAGCAAAGCCTAAGAGGTTCTTTGACGAGGAATGGGAAAATTATCAGTTTATAACCGTCTGTATGTTGTTACAAGAGGGGGTGACTCTGCGCGAAGCGCAGCGACCATTTTGATTAAAATTCAATTTTTCTGATTTTTGTTGTGACTGCTTCGACAGTCACAGGAAACAAGTTATTGTCTTTGAAAATATAAGACCCTAAAAAGATGCCTAACGGAGTAACATCTCCTCCAGATAAGTATCTTTTTAGGGTCTAATTACCATCTTTGGTTTTTCAAAGACGGTAACTTGTTTCCAGTGAGTGTATCACACACCCACCGTGACCTGTGGCTCACGACCGTGACTGAATCTTTGGTCGAAACACTACAGTAATTAGCATACCCAGAGAAGTCACTTCAATGTATGGATTTTTCGGAATGCACAAGAACATAAAGAAGTATTCTTCTTTGATCTGTTGTGGCCATGTTTGTCGGACTGAAATGCGAAAGGCGGGCTCGCGACACAGACGCACGGACGGAACCGATGCTTACCGCATCCGCCTTTCGTTGCCGGGGTCCCGATCGCTCCCTGCATCAATCGGTCGTTTGTTCTCGAGCAAGAGTAAGCCTATGCCACCGTGGATGCGGGGAAGAGGGCGGGCGCGGACGGGGCAGGCAGGGCGCGGAGGCAGGCGGGAGAGCGCGGCCGTCGTTGACGATCCGGGCATCCAAGTTTTCGCCGGCAGAGGGAAACAGCCGAAGCCCGCAGCCGCTTACAAATAAACGCCCGCTGACACAGACGTGCGCGCGTCGGTGGCGTGGGCTTTTCAGACTTAGGGCCGGGCTTTGAGGACTTCCGCGTTCCGAACGGCCCCTTCCCCCCCTTCCCTCCTGCCACCACGGCGGTCGAGTGTGCTGGCATTTTCGCCACGCACCCGTCCTTGCCTCCCTCCTTCTCCCTTCGACGCAGGCGGGGGATCTCCAAACGTTGCCCGACGTCGCCCGTCGAACCCTCCCACCGTGTCCTACCCTCCGCAAGCGCGGGTCAGCGGACGAAGGAGGAAGAAAAGGGCCTCAAGACGCGAAGCACTGCCCGGGGGGAAAGGGAGGGGAGGGGAGGGAGAGGCTCTGTGACAGCATTTCCGTTGCGCAGTGCCTTCCGCTCCCCTTCCGACTTGCTTTGCTCGCAATCGTTCTCCTTTGCGACGACCTATGCCTTGCCCACCGATGTCTTCGTTCTGGGGGACTGGAGAGCCCGGCTGAGACATCTAAACCACTGCACGCATCCGTAATCGGTCCATCACATTCGATCGCTGACGTCGTTCCACAGAACCCCTATCCAGCACGAGGTTTGCACGCGTCAAGTCGCACTGTCTGTTGGACACGCATTGTCCTTCTGCGCGCAACGGCTTTCATACATGCTTACCCCCATCTGACGACGCGCATGAGCTGCCGACTGCTGGAACGGATTGCGAGCTTCAGGATTGCCTCGGCCGTCGATCCATTCGCGGCTGCGCACCTCCTTGAAGAGCGGAACCCCGCTTCTCTGCTCGGTGGCGATCGTTGCTGCGACCCCTATGGCCCGACGTGCACGTCGCAAAGACGACGTGGGGGCTGTTTCGGAGGCCCAGGTGAGGGTTAAGCGTTGTTGCAGGCGTGGGCCCCTCGTTGCACGTCGATGCGACGTCACTCACTGTATCGATGCAATACGGCTGCCGAAGGCTCTTCCAAGCGCACATTGGCCGCTGGGTGGCTCGCGGTGTCGACCCCCTCTCTCCATGTTTTCCATGTCAATCCACTACAGGCCAAGAGCGGGAAGTGACGGGTCTCGGCGCGCCGCGAGCGCTGTCAATTTCTCATTTCGTCGTCGTTTGCTGCTGATCGACTTTGCTTTGTGTCCGCACTTGGGAAGAACGACAGCGCCGATCGACGCGTGCCGTCGGTCTCCGCGCTTACGCACGCATCCATGCGCCAATACGCCCTGCCATCTCTCGTCGTCCTGCAGGACGAACGCGGGGAAACCTTGAGAGGGAGGCCATGACGCAGGCCCTCCACCCCGCGCTCGTCCACTCGAAGTCGAGACCAGAGTGTAAAGGGCATGGGGAAATACTCTACGTAGAGTTTACAGAGAGTTTCCGTAGAGTTTAGAGAGAGTTCTCGTAAAGTTTGTAAACCTCTACGAGGAGCCCTCGTAGAGTTTGGAAACCCTACCAGACTTCCTCAGGCACTCTCTCGCTGGAAACGATTCGTGTGACATATTGTGACGCTGTGAGCGTGCCATCCGCCGTGTCCGACGCGACGCGACTCAAGACTCCTGGCCAGTGTCGCCACCGTGTTAGCTATTATATGGAACTGTTCTTCTATACAAAACCACTCCAAACCTCACGCAAAGTGAGATGGTGGTAGGAAGGGAAGTCATAATGCGAGTAAAATCGGTTTTATTGTGGTCTCGACGACGGAGCGAGCAGCAACACCTGTACAAATGGCAAAGTGCTGAACGCGGCGCGCACTGCGCGTAACAATGGTAGAGCCACAGCCACGCGTAAACTTCTCATGTTCCTCCGGACTGTCACGCCCGCTTCGCAGACTGCTCCGTAGAGTAGTATGTCCAGAAAGGTAGAGTTTGACAATTTTTATCGAAAGATCAAAACCCAACAGACTCTACACAGACTCTACACAAAACTCGAGTCTACGCCAAACCTCCACGTAGAGTTTCTCCCCGAACTCGCTGTGTCCTCGTCTCGACGAGGACACTCACGAACCTCCTCGACGAGTACCGGCGTGGCAATAGACACACCCAGCGAGTCGTCGTCTCTTTGTGAGGATGACTTCAGACTTCGCGAGCATCACAACCGCAAAATCCTGTCGATCTCTTCCAAAACTCCCAAACTCGACCCGGACCGAGCACACCATCGCATGGCGGACACCCAGCAAGTTCATTTGTGAGGTGATTTTGGCGACTCGTCTGTTCTGAAACTACCGCGACGAGGTCGGTGATCGAAGGAACCCGCTTCTCTGGAATGCTTGTCAAGCGCTGCTGCTCTAGCAAGAGGAGGAAGCCGGCCAGGAGCTCGCGTGCGCCTCGGGGACGTAGTTTACGAAACGCGTTCGAAATGGCTTGACCTGACGTGCCCTGCAGCGTTGGGGCCTTCCAGGTCTCGCGACCGGATGCGCAATGCCCTCGCACTCTTTCCCTGTTTTTTTTTTTTTTTTTTTTTTTTTT
>KQ086251.1:0-27799 GCA_001020605.1 Schizopora paradoxa | reverse complement strand
TGTGACGAAAACTCGAGCGAGCCATCGAGCATTCTTACACCCTGTGTAAAATCATGTCGGATACCATCGAGAACATATAGCACATGGTAACGCACCTGAAGCCGTGTCTTACATGTACATCGCGTACTTCATCCTCGTCAGTCACCAGCACGGTGCTGCAACCCATCCGCCATCCGCAGTGTTCGCGCTTGACTCGGCGGCTTGAGACGTCGCCATTTGGCGTTAGGACAGCAAAGACTACATCATATCTCCCCAGTGAACGTATCGCACTTCATAGTATTTATGCTCTTGGTATGCCGCGCGAGTGACGAAGCCTTGGAAGCAAAACGAAGTAGTTAGAGAGCGAGCAGCGATGGAGGGGTGCGCTGTTGCGAAGACCGAAGACCACGAAAAGCTCGCAGCCAATCAGAATGTCTTTTTGTCTCGAGCTCTTAACCAGCCAATGAGCTGCGAGCTTCGTGAGCTGTTCCCACGCTCTTCAATTGTAAGGGAGATAGTTCGCGAGATGACTTCGCAAAGTTTTGGAATGACCCTCTTGGGAACCATGCTGGCAGGAAGCGCACTAAGAGGACCGTTGGATTTTCAAGTGAAGACGGCGACTAAAGACTGTGCTTATTCCATGGAAAGAAATCCAGGTATAAATAATCCATAGCTTCGCCGATGACCCGGCCAGATTTCTCGCCGAGTTCGATGTACCGATCATCCTCGCCTCCGACTGTAACGGATATATCTTGTTAGACGACATGCAGTCTTATTATGCGCAGTATACCTTACCCTCATGGCCATAAGTAATGAGCCCTACGGTCCCCGCAATGAGGCTATTTCAATGATCAATGCAATGCAATATAGGCAATGTTCTAGAGGGTACGTACCAGCGGACATGGCTACCGTAACTCTCAGGGCGTTCCAGCATACGCCGAAGAAATAAACGGCATTCGTTTTCTTGTAATTCTCCATAGTTAAGAGCTTCGCGGGATAGGAAAAATCGATGAAAAATCGCCCTCTGCTTTCGTAGTGATTCTCCGTAAGGAATCAAAGAAGTGACCCAGGCCCAGCCAGTCCTCAAGAATAGAACAGAAATACCTCAATAACATTCTGCACGACTCACAATTGCAGAATCACGAATTGAGGACGCGACGAATAATTCGCAGACCTTTTAGTGAGGAGATCTACGGCAACGCGATGCGAGTTAACTATAGGCATAGGCTTTCCAGCAATTTCGAGGTAAATCATGTCCCCTACAGAGCCACGCTAAAACCATGAGTTCCTTAGTCACAAGAGATACCGTTACTCACCGTAGGTCTTGCCCCAGTCTAGTGCCTTTTCCCATTGTCGAGTTGCAGGGAATTGGAACATATTGCCCAGAATCGGTAGCCTGGGCGGGCCCGGGGGAAGTGGGAATCTGTGTCTCCTGTTCCAACATCGAAGTAAGATGAATGATAATATTGACGCGCAGACGACGTAGACATCGAGCAACGATGTTCGATAACTTGGCATCGTCTTCCCTTTCCATATCACTGCCTATATAGACAAAGTTCCGCGCGAGATTTCAACGTAACAGACGGGAGAACGTCATCCACAAGATACATGACGTCTCACGGGGTTCTTGATCATATCGAAGGTGAGAAGTGTATAACGTTGTGAGAGATTTCTGGAGGACGTAACGAATGATTGGTGTCATTCAGGACGTACGTTCTCAACCAACGCGGAGTCACGGTAACCAAACGTATCTGCATTGCCAGAACTTGCACCATGGACCACCTGAGGAATCTGCCACGGTAGTAGGTGCCATAACGTTTCTTTTTCAAATTGATGTCGTCGATAAGAATGCGATTCTTCATGTTCGTCCTGTGATTCTCAAGATGACGATACTAGGGATCATAGCCATGGCGCCAATGAGCAGGCGACGAAACGAAGTTGAAAGAAGTGGACTGGGAGGAAAACGTGGTCACTAGCATGTTGGTTCGACCAAACGAAATCCTCGGCGTTAACCGCGAATAAGTGTCGAAGGTTTCGGGAATAGCCGATGTCACGAAGCTTGTGTTCCTGAAGTTCCTCGACCGCTTCACATCGCGAGTCAGGTTTATGGCTCAAAGCAACGATGGCCATAGCCCAGATATTCAAAGCTGAGATTTAGGGTACATCGTCGATTTGGTAACAGAGATCCACTCTTGTGCCCTTCGCGTTAGATTTCGAAGACTGCACCGTTCGAGAGAGCATTTATATATGCAGAGTACGGCTCACTGATATTTCAGAGAAAAGAGCCTGCGCACGTCACCCTCGTGTGTTGCGTAGCTTTTTAGCACTGTAATATGCATATGCAAAAAAATTATGACAGGGTTCCAGCGCAATCGCAAATCATGGAAGCTATTTTCTCTGACCGGGGAGCGATCATGCATTCGGAAGGGCCAAGTAACCTAGTTCCAGATTTAAAACCGCACGGCCGTCGAGACAGATGAACACTCATAAAAACACAATGAAAGTTTATGATATTTACGAACCTTATGGCAGCAGGCTTGTGGTTCTCGTTGGGTGGTATCGGCTCTCCGTCTGAATCGAGCGCTTTCTCGATCTTAAAGGCTTCCAGTATTGACACAACAGCAATGAAAATCTAGGGAACAAATTAAGCCCTGTCACAAAAAGGTGAAAGAAGGTTCGACGACATACCATGTGTTCCGCCCAGACTTGACCAGGACATATGCTTGTCAATTGACAGTCATGTTATTGACAGGATCGTATAAAACACAACTCTCCCACTTACCGACGTCCATACCCGAATACATACTCGTCAGGTCGAAAACTATTAAGACTGGATCCGCCAGGCAGCCAGCGCTCTGGAATGAAGTCGAGAGGCTTCGGGTATATGTCTTCGTTGCGTGAAATCGCCCTGTGGATGGGCAGGATGAATTGTGTTAAAAAGATGAATATGCCGCCACCACATACCACACGTTTGGAATCACCATAGTCCCAGCAGGGATGCGATATCCATGGTACACGTCCTCTTCCGCCGCGGTGTGTATGAAGCCTTGACAGTCGGTAAGATTTGAATGTTTGGATCATTATGAAACGAGTTTAAATGTGCACCTAGTGGAAGAATTGCCTGCCATCTTTAAAAAGCGTCAGAGGAACATAGTGAAACTCTGAGCGCAAGATCCACACCTCAATAACTCGAGGCACAGAGCGCGAATATAGGGTAATTGCGCCCTGTCTTTGAATGTCGGTAGTCTATCGTTCCCCACGACAACGTCAATCTCTTCTTGCGCGCGACGCTGTACTTCTGGGTACTTTAGCATTGCAAGGACAAAATTCATCAGTGTTGTTATGGTCTGTCAGTGAAATTGGTCGTCAGTGAAAAACATCGTCACTGATGTGCATTGCGCTCGACGTGCCGTATCCGAACCACCTGTCTCAATAAAAATTAGATTTAATCAAGGAACTGTTACCTGACCAACCAAGAAACACCGTAGCAGCGGCGTCCATGAAGTCTCCTTCATCGGTGATAAGTCCATTGGAGTCTTGGTTTTCGTCCATAAATATCGTTGCCATGGACTCTTTGGCAGTCCCGTTCAGCTTCAAACATATGTTGACAAGTTGAAGATGACTCGACGTATGAATAAAGCATGAGAATAGTTTGACGCACCCGCTTGTTCTTATTGAGTGCGTATATTTCGTTTCTGAAAAGCGTAGAGAGCTTGCGTGATTCTTCCACAAATTTCTGAAATGATCCGCCAGGGAACCACGCTGGCAGGAAACGCACTTTGAAACTGATTAGTGGCTCAAAACAATGTCAGTTGGGTGCTTCACTCACTCCAGGGTAAGAAATCTAAATACAAGTAATTCACAGCTTCAATCGTCATCTCTGCAGATTCTTCGCCAAGTTCCAAATAGCGATCATTATCGTCCTTCACTAGAGAGAAAACGTTTACTGTGGGTTCTCTCTCTGGTTGTGTACAGTATCTCGCCTTCATGACCGTACGTGTTCAGCCCCAAGATGGACGCGGGGAGACTGCATGCATTTTCAAAATATAGTAAATGAATAACTCGCGTAAATAGAGGGAGCATACCGTCGAATGTGCCTATCGTAATTCTCCGGAGAATCCACCAGACGCCGGAGAAACAAGTGGCATTCACGTTCTTGTAATTCCTTGTAGTTGAGAACTTCCGGGAATTGAAAGAATCTATGAAGAATTGCCCTTTGCTTTCGCAGTGAATCTCCATAAGGGATCATTGAAGTTACCCATGCCCACCCGCACCTACATCTCACATAAGTACCTCAATGTTCTTCGCGCAAGATCGAAGACTCACAGGTGCTGTATCAGAAGCTGAGGGCGCGATGAATAGTTTGTTGATCTTTTAGATAGAAGATCGACAGCAATATCATGCGAGTTGACTATAAGCATGGGCGTTCCCGCAACCTCAAGGTATATCAAGTCACCTACCAGAAGGGATGAGCCTATGATCTTCATCAATGCAAAGGTTTATCACCTCACCATATATCTTGGCCCAGTCCGAAGCTCGTTCCCAGAGGCGAAGTTTTGGAACTTGGAACAGGTTGCCTACAACAGGCAGTCTACGCGGACCAGGAGGAAGCGGAAGCTGATGTTGCCTTTTATGCCGGCGTAAGAGTAGTGTTACTGTGATCGCGGCGAATACAGCAAGTCCATCAAGGAACATAATCCGATAGTTCGTCATTGCCTCTGCTTTCTACTTTGAAGATCAGTGCTGGAATGAGTTCCGATGGTGGGCGCACGACAGGCATGCTTGTAGCCGCTCTTTATATAGGGAAAACACCGTATGAACCATATTGTCAGGTCGGAAGAACGGCATCCACGAGTTGTTGACGTCAAGTTGGTGTTGAGTGGCTTCCATCCATGTCAAAGGCGAGATACTGTATCAGTGTGAGAGATTATTTGAAATTTTGCTGAGCATCTCAATTCACCCACAGCGTAAGCTAGAATTCGAGGCGGAGGTAACCACGTTGTGCGTAATACGAAGTTGGCGGCCTGGGTGAAATGACGAGATGTTCCGAATTGAAGCAGCTCATGTTTGCTTGACGAGTTCGTGAATCGATTGCACAACCAGGGAACATAATCTCGAAGGGAGCGCACGGCTTCTTTGTTCTAAATGAGAGCGAGACGTGCCGCTCGTAGCCGTGCTCGAGGCGCCCTGTTAGACGAGTTATACACCGAAGCGACCTTCAGGATGATACCTGACTTATGTGATGCGTTGAAGGAGGTCGAGGAACTTCGAAAGGCCTTAAATTTTACAGACGGTGTGGTTCACTTGGTGGAAGGTTGCCAGTAGGATGGAAATTGGGAAAGACTCTCGGAATTAGCTCGGTGCCCGCCTTATTACGAAGCGTTTGCTCAGGAACAGCCACTTACATATCGCCGTCTTCCTTGGAAAACGAAGCGACGCCGAAGACCTTCCCATTTGTGAAAAGCTAGCTGAAAGACAGTTTTCGTTCTCTCTTATGTTGGATGAAATCATGGCAATACCAATCCCGCAAAATAGTTTGAAGGTAACTAAAAGATTCAAGTACTCAAGCGCAATCGCGAATCATAGAAGCCATTTTCTCCGATCTTGGGGTGATCATGCATTTGGACGGACCAAGTAATCTAAGATCGGATAAAAGGCAAGGGTATTAGTAGAAAGTATGGAATATTCCTCAGTGTACAAACTAACCTAACGATCGCCGAATTATGGTTTTCGTTGAGAGGGACTGGTTCTCCGTTTGAATCGAGAGCTCTCTTGATGTCGAAGGCCGCGAGCAAGGACACGACGGTGATAAAAATCTGGAGAGTAATCATTTGGGCCCTTGAACAGCATTGTAGAGAGATTCGAGGTAGCAAACCATGTGTTCCGCCCAAACTTGACCAGGACATACACTTGATGATTGATAAATAGTCAGTCATCGAGGAGAACTAATGGATCCTTGCTGTCAGACTCACCGACGTCCGTACCCAAATGCAAATTCATCAGGTCGAAGACTGTCAGTTTCAGAGTTCCTATGAAGCCAGCGCTCCGGTTTGAAATCAAGAGGGTCCGGAAACGATTCTTCGTTGCAAGATATTGCCCTGTACCAAACATTGAAAACAATTCGTGATTTGACCGGCACTGGAATGTTTACTTACCATGCATTTGCCATTACCATGGTCCCAGCAGGGATACGGTATCCTCGATAGACGTCTTCTTCAGTAGTGGTATGTGCGAAGCCTAAAAGAAAAAAAGACGTTTAATAACCATCTGCACGTTATCGGATTATGAGACACACCTAATGGAGCGATAATCTGCCACCTTCGAGTAGTAAATATGCAGCACAAGCGAGATTTTAGAGCGAATAATATGCCTCAGTATTTCAAGACATAGAGCTTTGATGTAGGGCAGTTGCTCCCTATCTTCGAAAGAGGGCAACCTGTCATCCCCGACGACACGATCGATCTCATCTTGTGCGAGACGTTGAACTTCTGGGAACTTGAGCATCGCGAGTACAAAATTCATTAGTACCGCAACGCTCTATAAGTGCAAACGATAGTAAGAAATGTTGTCGCAATCGGACAATGCTGTAAATGTACCGTATCTGAGCCAGCTGTCGCATCTAAAGTCAGAAACATCCAAAGCAGTGAAGGTGAATTGACCAACCGATGAACACGGTCGCAGCAGCATTCATAAACTCTTCTTCGTCTTCGTTCGATATATGACCATTTGAGTCTTGATTTTCGTCAACAAAGATTGTTGTCATGGATTCCTTCGCCGTCCCGTTCAACTTAGTGAATAATTATATGATGAGAGACCACGAAGCGTCAAAATGTCATGAATACGAGGTGACCAACGTACCCGCTTGCTCTTATTCAAAGAGTAAATCTCGCTCTTGTATAACTTGGATAGATTGCGAGATACCTCCGCAAACTTATGGAATGACCCGCCAGGGAACCACGAGGGCAAATGACGAACTAAGGAGGTAGGTGATCTCTAAGAGGAAAGGCGACAATTGAGAACTCTGCTTACTCCAGGGAAAGAAGTCCAAGTACAGGTAGTTCATGCCTTGACCGACATTCTCAGCAGATTTTTCGCCGAGTTCTAAGTAACGATCGCCATCGCTTCTGACTGAAAAAGAGCAAGACTTTTCTGATCATTTCTACCAAAGATATAAAGCATCTTACCTTCGTGACCGTATGAAATCAGCCCCAAGACGGACGCGGTGAGGCTGCAATAGACGTCAAGCCCAACGAAAGACATGCAGTGATTGTAAATTAGCATACCGACGGATATGTCTACAGTAGTCTCCAGGGGACTCTAACATGTTTTGAAGAAATACGCAGCGTCCCTGTTCTTGAATCTCTTTGTAGTTGATAACTTCAGGGGATTGTAAGAATCTATGAAGGATTGCTCTTTGCTTTCGCAACATTTCTCCGTAAGGGACCATCGAAGTGATCCAGTCCCATCCAGTCCTATAAGATGTATCGTTAATTCAATCTGTCGCAGGAAAAGAGTTCAAAGTGTGCAACTCACAGTTGATGTATCAATAGTTGAGGGCGCGACGAGTAGTTCAAAGACCGTTTATTGAGGAGGTCAACAGCAACCTGATGTGAATTGATTATCAACATTGGTCTTCCGAGAATATCAAGGTATATCATGTCCCCTATAAAACATATCGAAGAGATTAGTTACAGTCCACAAGACGTAAACGTTTACAACCGTATATCTTCCCCCAATCCAGCGCTTTCTCCCATAAGTCCACGGCTGGGACCTGAAATAAGTTGCCCACTATCGGAAGACCGCGTGGACCAGGAGGAAGCGGGAGCTTGTGTTGCCCATTACGCCGCCGCCGAAGCAATAGGGATAAAGTGATTGTTGCGCAAACGACGCACGCGTCAAGCAGTATTGTCCGATAAGTAGACATTGCATTCGTCGGTCGTCACCAGGATGGATGAAGGGAGGAGCGCAAGAGGGGCCCGAGATAAACGTGAACCCACACAGTATTTTTTTTTTTTCAGGTCGGAACCTCGGCGGTGCTCCGGGAATTGATCTCTACTGGGGATTCACGGAGTTCGAACTCATGAAAGACTTGAAGGCGATACTGTAATACCTCCGTGTGAGAGATTATTTGACAATGTGAAGGACGAGTGGCTCACTCACATCATCCTGTAAATATACTATCGATGGGGATGCAAGAAAACGTATTCAAGGATATGCACGGGACTAGGATATGCATGGGGCGAATATCCTTGAAATCAAATTCAGCCCGTAGGAAGCGCCTCACAAATGCCCTCAAGACAGGGAGGCGATGATGATTCGATACATTCTCGAGTATTCCGCCGGCCATACCAGGAGTTCTTTGAAACAAAGATACCCGAGGTTAGACGTGACGTCTGTAACGGACCTTAGTTTTGGTAAATTTTAAGAGGTACGAGATATATAGTCACCTCCACTGCTTTAGATATACTAATGGAACGCAATGTTGACCGCAGAAGAGAAGAAACTGAGCGTTGAGCGGCTTCTTCAAGTTGTTGGCAGCTGGTTCGTATTTTCGAGGTTCGGTTCGGTTCGGAATGTTCCGTAGATTTTACCCACACATAGCCACATTGGCGATCGCCGTTTTTCGTCCGTGTGCTGTTGTGAACAGAGGTAGAGTGTTTTCGGAGCGCACTCGAGAGCTGTAGGAATGTGATCACTGCACAAGCGACTTGAAGCGAGTGGGGCGGAAGGTTGTGCAGGAAGCATCCTCGTTACCGTCTGCAGTTGAGACTCTGCAGAGCTCACCTCTACCGAAGGGCTTGCAAGGGAGTAGATACTCCTGAAAATCAGATATTCAGGGAGATATTTCATGAAAGTATTTGAGTTGTTTTTTTCGCATTTTAATCGCAGCTGTGGAGGACAGGAATCGCTGACCGTCATGTCTAAAGCAGATGAGGCGAAATCGCACCAAGAAAGTGAAATATAACGTACCAGTCGCACAAAACTTACTCCACCGGCAAGCTTGCCGCCGCCATCACTTTGTTGCCAGGGAAATTTCGTCGTGCTAAGGGATGCGCTCTAAAAATAACTGAAGATCTCAATAGACCGGCGCTCCCTTCCGTCAAGGTGCGATCCTCTCCATGTGATATATTGCGGCTTCCCGCCCATCATGATCAGCAGGGTTTACACAGCCCCCGATCCAACTGCAGTGGCGGAGAGCCCTCCCTCCCCGCTTTCTATTTCTTCGTCTCATCGTTGAAAGGATGGCCAACTCGTCAAGTCCGTCGTTGACTTTGGCGGGCCCCGCAAAAAGGGCGACCAAGCGGAACAGGCCGACAGCAAAGTTCCGCGGCATCACGCGTTTTCTTCCTTTTCTACATGTAGTAGGTACGTACATCTCCACTTCGGAGTGCCCAAGGCTTGATTCGAACGTAAAACCTAGGCTGGCGGTTCTCGGCCACCGTAAGCTTACCTCGAGATAGTACTCATTGGATGATGATAGAGAAACGGTCCGACCCGTCTTCCAATAAAAATTCGACCCCGTTCAATCCTAGTCACGTCGGCGAGTGCTCCGGATGATCGAGATGAAGAGGGGAGTTCAGATAAAATACAAAAGGCACACAGTTCTCGGCCACCGCACCTCGAGAAAGTACTAGTATCCTCGCTCGTCCATGTATGTGGCCCTATCATTAGCTAAATATCAATCTTCAGATGGTTTTGTTGACCTTTCACTGACGCGCAGCCAGGATCATGGCTCCGCACGATGCAACGATTTTTCACAGAGGGATGAGCCCTCTCTCTTTCGCTGGTATAAAAATCGACCATGGCATGACACTCCAGCATCGTCTTCGACATCTTCTCATCGCTTCCAACATGATCTTCTGCAACAGAATTATCCTCCCAGACCTCGCCTCCACATGCCCCTTCCCCTGGTCCATCGCCCCGGACTACCAACGTGCTAGAGATGAGTCCTCGGCCTGGGTGGAGAGCTTCAAGCTCTTCGAGGACCGAAAGTCTTCATTCTCCAAGAAGCACGACTATGAGCTCTTAGCCGCACTCACGTACTCGTACGCTGGGCCGGAAGAGTTGAGGACCACTTGCGACCTCATTAACCTGCTGTTCGTGATCGACGAGATCAGCGACAAGCTTGACGGCGAGAAAGCCCGCGAGCTCGGCGACAACGTTTTGAAGGTCTTGGGCGGCGAATACATCGAAGGCTTCGTCCTCTCGAAGATGGTGGAAGAGTTTGTCATCCCTTCTCTACTACAACCCTCGTTTTGCTGATTTTTTTCTCAATAGCTTCAGACTGCGCTTCATCAAGAAGGCCGCGCCGAAGTGCCAGGAGCGTTTCCTTGCGTCCTGGGCTACTTATCTCTCAGCAGTTTCCCAAGAAGCCGATCTGCGAGTGAAGGGTGACATCCTCGGGATCGAGCCTTACATCGATATTCGACGGGAGAACAGCGCCGCTCGTGTATGCTTCGGTCTCTTCGAATATGTCCATGGAATCGACCTTCCCGACGAAGTCTACAATCACCCCATCTTCCAAGCGATCTACTGGGGGGGCGTCGACCTCGTTGGTATATTGAATGTGAGCACCTCAATTTTTCCACCCTCGCGAGTGCTTGAACTTTTGATCCGACTTCTTCTTCGACAGGATCTCTACTCGTACAGCGTGGAGCGCAGCAGAGGTTTGGAGAGCAACAACTTCCTCACCGTCGTCATGAAGGAGAAGGGTTTGACCGTACAGCAAGCCGCTGACTTCACAGGCAAGGTAATCATGGATCGGGTGATCGAATTCCAGGAGAACGAAGAACTCCTCCCATCATTCGGTGAAGAACTCGACGAGGCCGCCCACAAGTACATCTTCTCCGTCTCTCAATGGTACATCGGGAGTTTGATCTGGAGTTTCGAAACCACGCGTTACTTCGGCGCTAAGAACCAGGACGTGAAGAAAAACCTCGTCGTGGACGTACAGGAATTCAATCATGAGGAAGAAATGGCGTGAGCTAATGGTACGTACGAAATCTCTTTATTATCGCCCAGCCTCGCTGATTAAACGCCCTGGTACAGTCAGTGAGCTGTGCGAGAAAAACCTTTGATCGCATTGTGCTAGGCGTACCGTAACAAAAGAAGTTATTCGATATTCCGACCGAGATCATCTTCGACCTTCGCTGTAAATGTTTTTAGGGCCAATTTTTGTAACGCACGATTGTATCCAAACTCAAATGTACCATGTAATTGTAATTGTATGGATTTGACTTCGACAGAAAACTGATGGAATGCACAAGATCAATAGCTTCTCGTTGCTGTCCAGTTCGACGTCCATACTTTACCCCCAGCCTTCGGTAAGAAATCTGAGAAGGAATATGAAGTGCATGTATCGGCATTTACCAGGAATTCTTCGGGTGTAGGTTTCAGGATAACCTCACGTCCATTGAAACGGCAGAGTAATGCGCGAGTCATCATATATCGCTTTGAGGCAATTTGTAGCTGTACGGGCCATGTAAATGATCAATCTTGAGCCGTAGTGAAAGGCCGAGGAGATAGCTTACGTCCACAAAGATCAAAACCCATTCCATGTGCGTAACGTCCCTCGCCCTCTAACAAAGTGACAACTCGTCGGACGCGTCCCAAACGAATCCTTTCATTTCTTACTCGTCTCATCGTAGTAAAACTCACCAGGAGCCATACCCATGTCGGAATTTCGAATCGTGAACTTGAACGAATATCCACGAGCAATTTTGTGCGTCTACCATCATGAATAAGAATCGTGCATTCGACAGTCCAGAGTATTGAAGGAACGAGTACTCTATACGGATCGTGAAAATTCACGAAGCCAAGATACGTCATATGTGAATATACGAACGACAAGATTTCGAAGCCCCGAAGAAATAATTCAGGTTAGAAATGAGCGCGTTTCTTCACATCAGATTTCTTACCTCTAAGGCTTGGTCAAAGTGATCCTACGCTATCGCGAACCAAAGAGGCCAATTTCTCTGACCGTGGAGTGAATACGCACTTGGATGGACCAAGTGACCTGATATCGCACGAACGGCAATCGCGTTAGCGTCGAGACTAACTTTCCTTTCGCGTGCAGATACATGACATACGAACCTGATAACCGCAGTGCTATTTAAACCATTTCTTCCAGACGTACAAAACATCTTACCTTCGTGACCGTATGAAATCATCCCTAAGACGGACGCTATGAGGCTACAATAGCGTCATGCCCAACGAAAGACGTGCATTGCAGAAGGAAGAGACAAGGGGGCGATAGCTGGGGTTGCAGCTAAAAAGACGTTGAACCCACACAGGTTTTCATTCTCAGGTCGGGACAACGGCGGGTGCTCCGGAAGTTGATCTCCGCTGGCGATTCACGGAGTTCGAACTCATGGAAGATTTCAAGGCGATACTGTAATACCTCCGTGTGAGAGATTATTTGAAGGACAAGTGGCTCACTCACATCATCCAGTAAACATCCTATCGATGCGGATGCAAGAACAGACGTACATGTACCTAGGTTTGCATAGGGAATGTCCGCCCAGATTGACGAAAGGTGGTGAACTGTTTTCGAGCCTTGAAATTCTAGTCTGCTCTTAGGAAACGCCTCTCAGATGCCCTCAAAGCAGTGCGGCGATCGGCATCTCAATACATCCTCGAGTATTCCGCCGGCGATAACAGACTCCTTCGACAAAATGTAGTCGTGATGTCTGCAACGAATCAAGTTAACCAACTTGAACGGTAACTAGCTTTCGGTAAAAAAAAAAAAAAAAAAAAAAAATCGAGAGGTACGAAGCATACTCACCTGCATTCTCCACTGCCATGGATTGATTGGAATTTTACGACCGTAGTAATGAGATTGGGTGCTCAGCGGCTCCTTCAAGTTGCTGGTTGAAAGACGCTCTGTTCGTTCGGGACATTCCGCAAGATTTACCCACACACAGCCACATTTGCAGTCTGTTTCCTTGTTTTCCGTCCGTGTGCAGTTGCGAACAAACGTTACGCTCCCCAGACGACTCCGCATTCAACCAGAGGATCCGCGCTTGAGCAACGAAGGGGTTTGATGTTCTCGAATTGACACAGATTCAGATATGTCTCATCAATATGAAGTCGCTTTGTATGCCGAATTCTTTCCGAAGGACCTCAAACCCATCCTTAATCGCTTCACATTACATTGTGAATCAGGTTTGTAGCATAAGTTTTGAATAGCCGAAGTTTGAATGGCAAAAGTTATCTCATCATGCTAACTCTCCACGTATCTCGATTTAGCGACGCAGATGCACTCTCGTGAGGTTGTTTTCGAGCCGATCGATGCCCAAGTACAGCGAGCAGCTGGAAACGAGCCTATATTTCTTCGTTGTCAGAAAGAACTGACAGAACCTGGTTCTGGATGGTTTGAATCCTCTTTTGATACCCCTTCGACTGCACTTGATGCTTACTCCTTTTTACTGGTAGGGTGATGTACTCCCACCTCAAACCCGAATCCGCCCGGCAGCATCCTGAGGCAACGGTACGACCTTGGGCGACATGCCATGTTGCAGAAGATGCATTGAGTTTCGCCTCTGCTCTAGGCTACGTGTAAGTGCCGTCTGATCATCCAATGTCCCGAAGAACGAACCATAGTTCATTGAAATCCGACAGCCGTAGAACGCAGTTCTACAGGAAGGGATATGCATTCCGCCGAGGTCCGTTGCTAATCCAAATGTTCCAGCAGGAACAGGTAAAGATGCATATCTAGACTATATGGATGATACATTACTGACACTGATTACACTAATAGGTAGATCACCGGACTCAAAAGCCCGTCCCAGCTCACGCCGATACGCTATGGGAAGTGGAGGTGAAGACCGCATCTCCCGTTCGAAACACCCAGGAGACCCCATTAAGTCAGGCGATTGATGCAGTGCTTGAGGTGCAACTTCTGATGAAGGGTATCTTGGACTTGAGCCGGAAGGACGTCTAACGAGACGTTGGCCACAGAGATGCGAAATCACTATGTCGCGGCTCTTTGTCGTATCGAGGCGTCAAGGCTTGCCAACTTGGCTTCATCCTCTGCGAGCTCCTCATCCATATCCCCCCAATCGAGCTCTGGGTCGTCATCGATATCGCGAGAGTAGGGCGCGGGCATACTAAGTCCAGCGTAATCTGCAGAAGGCTCGAGCTCGAGAGCGTTTTCCGCATCATGATCCTCCGACCCACTTCCTTCATTTTCAATTCCGTCGTCGTCTTCATAGTCCCCCAGACCGTTCAGCGCGTTGTCATCTTCTTCAGCTTCCTCGTCTTCGCTTCCGTAGTCGCCAATCAAACCAACGATCGCTTTCTTTCCTACAGAAGAATCGAGCTTCCTTCTCTTTCTCCTAGGCGCTACAGAAGTCAAAGTGCCGTCATCATCTAACAATACGCCATCAAGACAGGACTCCTCCAAGATTTCAATGCAGGGGAATTCGACGAATGATTTGTGCCGAAGAGTCGACGACAATTTGTCATTCCAGTCCAACTTGTAGTATGTACGACGAGAAGAGAGACCTTCATTCGGGTCTTGGGAACGAGGACATTGCATGACGACCAGTGGCTCAGTGATTGAATCGTCGTCCACCTTCGAACCGACCAGTGCTTCAATGCGATCAGAGAGCACAGGGTCTTTGCGAAGTTTTGAAGTTCCCTTGAGATGCGAATGGATAAGAGCGCGTATTGACTTGCTCCAGTCGTTCTTGTGAGTTTTGAGGACAACAGGATCGGGCTTGCCTTCTTGAGGAGTCAGCGGACTCGCAGTCGGATGCAGAGTGAATTCGATCGTGAACTGTGCTGTCTTCGATCTGGACGAGGTTATATATGAGAGATACCGCTCATGAAAATAATGTATCTTACTTCGAATCCCAATGTGACTGATTTCGTTTTGTCCGCTCCATCCCGAGAGGAAGAACTTCCATGTCTACATCCCGGAAGCTCAGTTGCATTGCCAGGTAAGCCCGACGGTCCATTTTCTGGCCAATTGCACCCCGACCGTGACCACCTCGTCCCCGCGCTCTCCCAGCTCGAGCATTCCCTGACCCTCTTGCGATTCCATCCTTCGCAATCTTCCTTCCCCATTCCTCCGTCTTCCGTCCGACCTCTTCGAGAAAAACGTAGTCGTTCATCAAAGTTCCATAGCCATATGCGTTCATTGGCACATATTCGACTTTGTTCCGGATGCCTGTGCAACCCGTCTGCTGCTTGTGTGTATTCGAACATGACAATGAACACGATTTTAGAGCACAACGGGGACAAGTGTATTTTGCATTCTGGATAGTACAGACTGCGCAGGTAGCTTTGGGCGGAGGCGTCGATGCGGGTTCCATGTTGTTTATGGCCGAAAGGAAACTCTTCGAAACGAACTTGATGATGAAGCTCGTCGACTTGATTTTCAGTCACTTTCTCTGTATGACTTCACTAGGATGGACCTTGAAAAGATCGTAAATTTCGTTCGATGCATCGTGAACGTGAAAGGACAACTTACAAAGAAAACTGGGCCAAATTCGCTTTGTTTTGGCGGTGTTTTCTCGTGCTTGTTGACGTCAAACGGGCAGCAACAATGCACAACTGAGCATTGCCGATGAGCAACCGCGCGACACTTTTACGTGTACACCGACATCCCGCTCCTCGACGTCGACGACGGTCTACGATGCGTACGATGGCCACCAGAGATGGCTCAGCGCTGTTCGCGGTGTCGCTCAGCCAACAACCCGACTCGTTCTCACGGTTGAGTGCCTCTTCGTCTGCAACCACCACCATCTCCAACTTCAACCTCAGCCGGCTACGTCGCATAACTCCTCTCGCCGACGCAACGTGTAAACGATATGGCCCAGCAACCTCAGGCGTTGCAGACGGGTGGCTTGCAGATTGCAGAGATGCCCCCAAGCTCCTATTACCCAGACCCGCCGAACGACTTGACGGGCGGCCTCCCTATCAACCTCGATTCTCTGCGTGATGGACGACCGGGAACGAAGCCATTTTACCCGTATTCGACACTCATAAGGTGTGTTCAGTGTTCTTGGTGGTCTGAGATACGTTTAACATCTCTTCGACGAGTAGATACGCCATCAAGGGCTCACCAAACCAAAAACTGCTGCTGGAGGATATCTACTATGCTATTGAAAGCAGAGTGCGTATGCATATAACTTGCTATTGCTCTTCATTCTCATCATACTTTCTCCAGTTTCCATACTTCAGGACTGCACCGTCTGGTTGGAAGGTGTGTTGCAATATGTCTCGCATGCCGTCTTCCTGCTAACAGTTTTCAACCAGAACTCCGTCCGCCATAACTTGTCACTCAACCCATGCTTCGTCAAAGTCGCTCGTCCGCTAACGGATCGTGGAAAGGGATCATATTGGACGGTAGACGACAATGTCGACCCTAGGACAGGCGTGCATCGCATCAGAAAGAAGAGAAACAAGAACTCGTCGAGCCAGAAGGAAGCATCTCAGGCAGAGACGATGGAAGTATTCGGCAGTGACCCCCAGGTCGAGCCTTCGCCTGAGGGATTCTTTCCTCCTCCACCGGTATCTACAGAGCAAGCAAGCGACATTGTTATGGATCCCACTGCGGAGGCCACAGCTGCCGGTCCCAGTGACGGGGAGGTTTATCCAACATTTATACCACCGTGCGTTTTGTTTGCGAGAACATCCTATTTCATGGTACTTACGTCTAGTTATCTCCAGCTTGAGCGCCCCCGAGTTCGACGAACATGGAAACGTCAACTGGCGCACAGCATGGCTCAATGAGCTTGCGAAATTGCAGCATATCACGGCCGAACAAGACAAGCTCAATGCCGAACCGGAGTGGTATCGGGAGATGCTCTTCAGAGTGCGCACCGCGATGATGGCCACCATCGACGAGAACGGTGTTCTGCAGGTCGCTCAGGCAGTCCCTACGGAACAGCTTTCCGAGGAGGTCAACCACGAGGCCCAATGAACGCGATTGGATACTTGGACTTTACTCTCTGCTCTCTAACTTATCCTTTACTTTGAGCGGTGTTCGTTTTCTGTTCTGATACCAACCGCGTCTCCTACTAACTGGCTGTATTTGTCTGCTTTTACCTGCGATGTATTACAAGAGCTTACCATGTTGTTGTATTTCTGATTACTGTCGAAGTTATGTATTTCGCCGTAATTCCACGAATGTCCAATCATGAGCCGCATTTGACTCACACCGAAAAAGCCGATCCGGAAATTGTCAGAATTACTCATTGCTCGAAACCGTGGCTTCGTCGTTTGCTCCTCGCGCCTCTCTCCTTTGCACCACCACCACCACCACCACCCCGACGCTACGAGACCTCAAATAAACATTAAGATGGCACCTGTCGCTATTGAAACATTCCCGTCTTTCACCATGTCAAACGGTGCAGCAACGACTTCGCCAGCGCAGAAAGCACCTGCCTTAGTCATTGGCTCACTCAACACCGCTCAAGATGGCTCGTACATGAACACGATCTCAAACCTCGAGAGCTCGAGAATGGTGGAACGTCAGATGGTAGATCGCATTATGGACGGCGGTGCGTACTAAGTTTATGAGAAATTGCCTGCGGTCAGGCTGACAAACGGATGTAATTGCGTTGGATGTTTCATCGTTCGTCGATCCTGCTTACCCTCCCCAATCCAATAAAATATAAAATATAATGGACGGACATCAGCCATGGCACTCACACCCTCGCTTTTTGGTCTCATCCACGTCTCGCTCGCTGCCAGTGATTATTCGGAGCTGCTGCCACGCATGAAGACAACCCTCCTTCCACAGCTCCTCGAGAGCCTCACACCCCTTGGAACTCTTCAAGTCAACTCGGTGAATCTGGATGACACAATAGCAGACGATATACGGTCCGAGCTTGCTGCTGCTGGCTTCGAGATCCTGACGAGTAAGAGTAACGAGGATGGCCTTCTCATTGCCCAAAGGCCTGTATATGCGCCCTCGGTGAACGGAGACAAAGCAGCACCTGCTTCGTCGGCGGTTCCTCTGCGACGTCGACCAATGGATGCAGCCCGCCGTTCCTCCAAGAAGGCCATCTGGGCTCTCAGCAGCAACGGCGGGAGCCCTGCGAGCAGCAGCGGGACGGCCTCTCCCATCATCGACGCGGAAAGTCTCCTCACGCCAGAGGATCGCGCGAAGCCCATCCCCGCCTGCGAGCCCCGTGCTGCGTCGTCCGCCACCAAACGAAGACGTGCGTGCAAGAACTGTACTTGCGGGCTCGCGGAGGAGGAAGAGGCGGAGGCTGCCGCTGCCGCTGCGAACAGGGCGGTTGTGCTGTTGGATGGAGATGCTGCTGTGGAGGTGCCGCTGAGCGAGCGCGAGAGGTTGCTTAAGGCTGCGGAGAAGGCGCCCAAGGCAACGAGCAGCTGTGGGAGTTGCTTCATGGGAGACGCGTTCAGATGTTCGGGTTGCCCGTACATCGGTGAGTATTCTCGTTCGCTCGGGAGTCCCTCGAACTGACCAGTCTGTAAGGCCTCCCTCCATTCAAGCCTGGAGAGAAGGTTGAGATCGACTTCGGCATGGATGATATTTGAGCGTCGTTACTGGATTGATGGTCATTGCAGGCTGAGTGATTTGTGTCTCCTCATAGATGTACTAATAGAAAAAGAAATGTTTAACACCAAACTCGCTTGCCCTTACTGCGCAGAACACCGGAAGAACAAAGAGCGACCAAGCTCCAGGGTAGTCCTGGGTTGGACACTAACTTTTTCAACTCAGATTCGATCGTAACTCTCGACTGTCGAAGACCTCGTGCGCGTTTTCCGGTAACGACCTTCTCAAGAGTTCTGGCGTCTCACGAACACGCCATTTGAGTTCTTCTTCTCTTACGCTGCCCCAGAATCGAGTCAGTAGGCACGTTTGCTTGCAGATTTTCGGGATCTTCGTGCCGACTCAGGAGAGCGAAAGTTCAAATCTATGTACGTTCAATAATTTCAGAATATAGACACGATCGCTGCGTTATGACTCAGGACCAAGGACAGAGGAAACAGTCGGCGCATACGCGCACCCGAGAGGTATAAAGGTCGCTCCCGCAACGTTGACAACCTGGAGAGGCGGGTTCGAGATCAAAGTCGAGGAAGGTGTTCATCGGGATGCCATTTTGATGCAAGATATCATTGTAGCCTCTTGCGAAAGGTGTGTCGAAACCAGTGCCGATCTGAGGGAGGCAGAAAGGTTGCGGTAGGCCTGGCCCAGGTGTGCGTCCTTCAGCAGGAGTCGCGGCGGGTTGGATGAACGAGTCGATGAGCACTTGCGCGTCGTGTCGCACATCTTCCGGCGCTTTTGGCTCGTACTTTGGAAGGCTTCAAGTTCATAATAGTTCTCCATATCGTTGAGCTACCCAGACGTTGGAAAACGAGAGACCGCGACGGCTCGGAGACGAGACGATGAATGTCTCTAACAGCTCGTCGCTATGGTTTGGACGGTGTGTAGTATCTTGTTAGGATTCGGCATCCATACAGACGCTTGATGCGCCAATGGGCACCGAGCCGTTCGCTCTCTCTCGTCTTGCGCCGTCAAGTACTAATATTTACACGCAAAGCAGCGGGAACGGTCCTCCTGCGACGCTGGCAGTGGTACGCAACCGCCGCCGTTCCTCGTTATTGCAATCAGGGTCTCCCGCCTCCGGATCTTTCCAAATCCAAACATTGAAACAAAGTCACTAATACCAAACAACTTGAATTCAATCGTCTTTCATTCGTATTCGGCGTCGGGCGTTGCAAGAGTTTCGAGTATGAAAGGAAAGGCGGCCGGGAAAGGCGGCCAGGAAAGGCGGCCGGATTAATGCATGATTGATTGAATCTGGATATCATTTCTTCCCCTCCGCCAGATATCCTGGACGGCTGGACACTAGCCATTCTCATCGAAGGTATTTAATCCCTTCTTTAAGTCGCAAATGCCTCCCATCTCGCAGAAACTCCCCGAGATTTCGCAGCACACGCCTTAGGTGTTGCCTATCGAGCAGTGCCCACGATGTTGAAGTACTCTCTTTCAGACACCACTTTTCTATGTGCAACGGGCCTCCTTCTGCTGTCCATCTGGAGCAAACTGCGACAGCGCTCCAAGACCCCTCTTCCTCCAGGACCAAGACGGCTTCCTATCGTCGGGAATATCTTTCAGATAGCAATTTTTGGTTCTAGATTGTGGGAAACAGCGTCAGAGTGGAGGAAGACGTATGGTGAGTCTTCAGTCGAAATCCAACGCTGTATTCGAATTAATGAGTTTGTCTGCAGGAGACATGATTTACCTTGAAATTGCAGGATTTCCGGTGTTAATTCTCAATTCGCATGACGTCTCTATGGATCTTCTATCCAAAAGATCTTCTCTGTACTCTTCGAGGCCCCAATTAGTTATGCCAATTCTGTGGGTTCCTTTCTTCTCGTAATTTCGCTGCTGACTGTTTTCATCGAGAAGGGCGGGTTGGGAATGGACAACGTTATCGCTTCCATATGGCGAGAAACTTCGAAAGCAGCGTGCTATACTGCAGAAGTTTTTCTCGTCGTCAGGTGTCTTAAACTATAAGGATGTTCATCAACAAAATTGCCACGCATTCTTGCAAGGCTTGTTGGGTTCTCCAGAGGGATACGACAGACAAATACACCAGTATGTTCGCCGATTCTTTCTATTCAGGGATGCTGACCATCTTTCAAGCTTCGTCGCATCCATACTCATGATGAACGCGTACGGTCACGAAGGCATGGCTCAGATGCAAAGCTCATCTTATTTGCGCTAACGTATCACTCTCTAGTGCAACCTGAAAATGATCCGTATTTGCAGTTGGGGGAAGAAAGTGCCCGTACACTCATTGACCATTTCGGTTACTTGTACTTGGATTTTATACCCTGGAGTATGTTATTAAACTTCTCCAAGCCCCGTCGTACTACTGAAGAGCTCTATAGTACAATTACTACCCGAATGGTTTCCGGGCACCGGTTTTTGGAAGTTTGTAAAAATCGGACGAGAGCTTTCCAACAGATTAAGGTACGAGTTACTCGCGCTTACGAAGAAGAAAATGGTACGTCTCACCATGCTCACGTTTCTCGCTGATATATTTTGACGTCTTTTCTCGCAAATTTCGACTCAAGGAGGAAGGGACCGCAAAGGAATCTATGACGACGATATTTCTCGGTGACATCGCTTCTAATCACTCTACAAATTATGGTGCGGAGGAAGGAGAGTTTGCCAATGCTGCAGCGATGGTATTCCTCGGTAAGATCCAACATCAAACTTGTTTATAATTAAAAGCTTACGGTCTTTGAAGCTGGCCAGGACACGGCAAGTCATATGTCGAAAGTCTCCTTTGCAATTTCCTGATTTATGCCATCGCTAGACTAAAACTGCGATCATGAACCTCATCCATGCAGTACTGAAGCACCCGGAAGCATTGCGCCGCGCGCAAGAGGAGCTTGATCGAGTTATTGGAACGGACAGGCTGCCGACTTGCGAAGACAGGGATAATCTAACCTACGTGAATGCAATGTGCATGGAAGTCTTAAGGTGAGTATCGATGTAAGTTGGATTGCGAATTGGCTGAGAGTCCACTTTCTCACTAGATGGGGCGTTCCTGGACCTCTCGGTGCGTTGTTCCGTAAGCACTGCAAGAGTAAACCGAAGTAAACCTTCATCGTGACAGGTGTCCCTCATCGTACGACGGAAGAAGATGAATATCAAGGATATCGCATCCCGGCGGGAACTTTGGTCCTATCAAATATTTGGTTAGCCTGCACTACGAAAATGAATCAATAGTTGTAATCTCAAATAACATCCAGGGGTATTGCGAATAATCCGGACATATATCCGGATCCTTTGGAGTTTAAGCCTGAACGCTGGCTTCCGGGGGGTGTCAATTTCAAAAGTACACGCCCCATGGACTTTGTATTCGGCTATGGTCGTCGGTGCGTCGCATACAGGCTATTCTTCATAACGATTCTGAATGGGGCTGCCTAGAATCTGTCCTGGACGTATTTGGGCGGACGATTTGGTTCGATTTTGAGTAGTAATTGACTCTTTTTCCCGGCGTAACTCAATACTTTTGCGAACAGTTATTCATCTTCGCCGCGTCTCTTCTTGCAACCTTCAATATTGAACGGGCGGTTGATGCAAGTGGGAAGCCGATTCCGCTCAACAAGCATGACGAATTTTCGATTTTGCGGTGAGCTTACTTCCACTTGAATTTATCGTGTTGTCGCATGGTCCATCTTCGAGAACATGGAATCGTTACTGATACTACTTATAGCACTCTTGGTCCATCAAAGTGCAAGATCGAACCGCGCTCAGAGAGGGCTGCTTGCTTGATTCGCGAAGCCATCGAATGAATCTCCATGACGGATCGCTGAGAATGACCACTTCTGGCCAACTTCTGGCTGTATGAAATTGTCCGACGATCATCCCCAACCTGTAATATTTAATATCTGCCTTCGGCTTAGTCCTCCACACTGTACTTTTAATTTGAAGCGAAACACGAGCATATGACTGGAGAGCCCAAAGACAAAGGCATACGCATGACTTGCAGAAATCAACACTCGAAAGGATTACGATGCAGAAATAAGACTTCTCGTCTCCCTCGAATGCAACACGGAATGTTGATATCCATCCTTCAGTCCAAAGAAGGCGAGCCTCCTTCTCTGCCTGCAAAACGTCAGAATTAGCCAGCAGCCGGAAATCCTATCATCACGGCGTGAGCCTTGGACGAGGATGGAAAGCGGAGTGTGATGTGTTGCGATGCGAGCCGCAACAAGAAGAGAGAAGGCGGGTGGAGAAAGCTTTGCGAGCCCAGTTATGACGGTTGTGCCAGGTAAATACAAGTGCCAGTGAATCATATAAATCGGTACGGGGTTGATGAAGGGAAGAAGTTCGAGGGCAATTGCTTTATCGGGACTTGCCGGGTTTGCCCCACTGTCGCTTTCAACTTTCGTTCAAGCCTTCTTGACGAACTTCACGAATCCACTTTTGAGAGCTACATATGTAGTGTTGCTGCAACCTCTTCAGGCAAATGCGTGCGGAATTGAACGACTGACGTGATATGGACCTTTGCCTGGTCTTGCTTCTTCAAGTGCGCGCGAGGAAACGATCCGGGAGGACTTTTCGATACGCATCGCCGCAAGGGAGGAGTCGGCCACAGCTGGATGGTTCGTCCCCCTTATCTCATTCCAATGGATGCAGCCCGCCGTTCCTCCAAGAAGGCTATCTAGGCTCTGAGCAGCAACGGTGGGAGCCCAGCGAGCAGCAGCGGGACGGCCTCTCCCATCATCGACGCGGAAAGTCTCCTCACGCCAGAGGATCGCGCGAAACCCATTCCTGCTTGCGAGCCTCGTACCGTGTCATCTGCCACCAAACGAAGGCGTGCGTGCAAGAACTGTACTTGTGGGCTCGCGGAGGAGGAAGAGGCGGAGGCTGCCGCTGCCGCTGCGAACAGGGCGGTTGTGCTGTTGGATGGAGATGCTGCTGTGGAGGTGCCGCTGAGCGAGCGCGAGAGGTTGCTTAAGGCTGCTGAGAAGGCGCCCAAGGCGACGAGCAGCTGTGGGAGCTGCTTCATGGGGGATGCGTTCAGATGTTCGGGTTGCCCGTACATAGGTGAGTATTCCTTCTCGCTCAAGCCTCCCTCGAACTGACCGGTTTGACGTTATGAAAGGTCTCCCTCCATTCAAGCCTGGAGAGAAGGTCGAGATTGACTTCGGCATGGATGATATTTGAGCGTCGTTACTGGATTGATGGTCATTGCAGGCTGAGTGATTTGTGCCCTCTCATAGATGTACTAATAGAAAAAGAAATGTTTTAACACCAACACATAACACTGGAAGAACGACGAGCGGTCAAGTTTTTGGAGTGGTTTGGGCAGCTAAACTAAGGATGGGCACTGACTTATTTTACGCAGATTACTCGATTGTTAACAACCTCGTGTCCTTCGGGGGGCGCGTTTTCCGGTAACGACCTTCTCAAGAGTTCTGGCGTTTTACGAATACATCACTTGAGAACTTGTCTTGTTCTTGTTCACTTACGCGTCCCCAGAATCGAGTCAGTAGGCACGTTTGCTTGCAGATTTTCGGGATCTTCGTGCCGACTCAGGAGAGCGGAAGACCATCCACGGTCGTTCAATGAATTCAGAATACACACACGATCGCTGCGCTATGACTAAGGGCCAAGGATAGAAGATTCAATCGGCGCATACACGCATCTGAGAGGTATAAAGGCAGCTGAGATTGTCGTCAACCCGCTCAATAGTTATACTGAAGTACAGGTGAGCTCTAGAACGACACATATTCGACGCGTGGTTGCTCAAAATCTACATCTTTCGAAATCCTTAGAGTCTCCGAGACAATGGCAGCGCCAAACGAGAACACGTACATTCGAGCTGCGCAATTATCGGATGCGCCAGCGATGGCACGTATCATGTTCCTTACAGGAGATGCTGGCGCGTCCGCGGAGGGGAAGATGAATTTCGAGGAGCTTCCTGGACTCGTATACCTCTATCCATACGTGGCTCCACTACAGGAGGGAGGCGAGAGGGTGAAAGGCACGACAGGATTTGTCCTCGTCGACCGACGGCCTGTGTCTTCGAAGCCAGGAGAAGCTGAGGAACGGAACGAGAAAGACATTGAAGAGGTACGCTATGAAGAAGTGGTCGTAGGGTATTCTCTCCTCTCGGCGGACTCTATCGCATACCGCGACGCGACGGAGAAATACTGGTGGCCATCGCTCCGCGCTCGCTTTCCCCTCAGTCTTCCCAACGGCGAGAGCCCCGAAAACTCATCTGAACCTCGCACCCCCCTTGATCAATACTACGTCGACCGCATCCACCACCCCAGACCATTCCCGCCTGAATGCCTTGCGTTCTCGCCGGCGCATATGCATATCAACATCCTGCCTGCGTACCATCGAAAAGGGTGGGGTCGAAAGCTCGTAGCCGCGGTGGTCGAGCACGCCCGCACGATTGAGAAACTCGATGGAGTCTTCTTGGGTTTCTCGCCGGCCAACGTCAATGCCGCGCAGTTCTATAATCGCATTGGTTTTCGAAATGAGCATGTCGAGGGCGCACCTTGGAATTATATTGGATTGAAGTTTGAGGAGTTTGTGTGAGGTAGCACTCGTGTGATAGATGAACGGGCTGAGTTAAAACTCACAACGCTATAATGTACATTCAAAGTCGAAATACCTAGTATACACGGCAGTGGAAGAATACGAAGGACTCTCGAAAGTCTCCCGTCAAATTGCATCGGCCTTCGATTTACTTCCACTTGCTTGGGATTTGGGATCGTAGTCTTCCAATTCGTCTTCGGAGTCACTGCTATCTTCCTCTTCCACGAATCTCTCTCTCGTCTCTTCAAGCTCACGATCATTGAGTGTGATATTGTCGCTGGAGTTATCCATGGCTTCTGTACCACTGATTTTCGCATCTATTTACAAATGATCGTTAGTACGCATATAATTTTGAGTTGCGATGACGCTCACCGTCTGCCTCATTGAGAATTACCAACCAAACAAGCCTCTCGTTGTTACGATGTTCTCGGCGCGCATCTTCCTCGACTTTGGTCTTGAGCCTGCGAGTTCTGCCCCTTGACGCTCTCCTCGCCATCTTATAGTCCCGCCTTGTCATCCCTCCTTCCCTCGATATCGGCATTCCCGCCAATATCTCCCGCCGGACTGCGGCATCGCGCGCTTGCTTGTCCACCTTGGTTTGCCTCTTCCCGACAACATAACCATTCATCTTGTCCAAGACGCCATCCGGCTTCACAGGCGGAGGAATCGCAGGCCCATGTGCTACAGGCAAGATGAAGCCCTGCATGACCATCAGGCGGCGCGCGAGTGGGTCCGTCATGCGGGGGTCGATAGGCGGGGGCTTGTCCATCAGGGCGCGGATGCCGCGCTTCACGAAGGGGAGCGGGAGCGGGAGGCGCAGGACGACGTCGCCTGCAGTTTGTCCGAATTGCTTGAGCTTGGAGGGAGCTGGCTTGTCTGCTTCGGGGTGTCCGACGAGAGCGCGTAGCGCGGGTGTCTTGATCAGTCGCACTCGCAGGCCATGAGGCGCGAAGATGCGTTCGTTGGCGGCGCGGAGGTAGCGATCGGAAAGCGTCTTGGACAAGACATGCATTCCGACTTGAGCACCGGTCTGCATCACTGTGCCTGCAACCATGAACCACCAATGTGGACTAGAGTTGAAACGTATCTTCAGCATTGTTGACATCCGGAGACAGAAAATGTTACGCACAGAAATCCAATAATCGCCCCCGCAACGTTGACAACCTGGAGAGGAGGGTTCGAAATCATAGCCATGTTCAAACCATCAACAAAGTCGAGGAAGGTGTTCATCGGAATGCCATTTTGTTGCAAGATATCATTGTAACCTCTTGCGAAAGGCGTATCGAAGCCAGTGCCAATCTGAGGGAGGCAGAATGGTTGTGGCAGGCCTGGTCCAGGCGTACGTCCTTCAGCAGGAGTCTCGGCGGGCTGGATGAACGAGTCGATGAGGACTTGCGCGTCGTGTTGCACATCCTCCGGTGCTTTTGGCTCGTACTTCGGAAGGCTTTCAAGTTCGTAGTAGTTCTCCATATCGTTCAGCTACCCAGACGTTGGAAAATGGGAGACGGCTCGGAGACGAGACGATGACAGTCTCTGTTGGCACGGCGATTCGTCGTTATGGATGGAGGAGAGATAGGATCCAATAAATGAGTTGATGGAAAGTATCCGACACGCGATGGCAATTGAGTGTCTGAGATCGTCAGGATAGGGAGACGAGTGCAGGTGAGGTTGATGCGCACCACGATGACCATCCTCCTCGTCCAACGCGTAATGTTTATCCCCATTTTCTCTCCAGATTCTTGAAAATTTCATGAGCAACGGTCCGAAAGTGTTCGTGATTCATGAGTATTCGACGCTGAGCTTTGCAAGTTTTGAGAAGGAAAGGGAAGGAGGTTGCAATTGCCGTTGTGTAAAAATAGATTTTTTGATTGACTCTCGCGTGCGATACACGTGGCCACGTGGCCTTGCGATCGCCCGCCGCTTTTTTCGTCACGGTTTGTTTGACTTCGACGGTGACATTCGACTTCCTGGCTTCAGCTCTTACTCTCCAAAGCAATGTCTATGTGATGCTTCAAGTGATCTTCTTTCCCTCAAGCACTTCTCGACGAAGTATCTGGAACAGCTCATAAATGACCTGCAAGTCGAAGTTCGGGTGCTGACGAATTCGACAAGTCCGCTGCCGTCGATAAAAGCGATGATTAAATTCGATCGCGACACGATATTATGTAAGTGATCGCTTACCTCTGAAGCTCGGCGTCGCGTGCCGAGCGGCAACCCCTGCCAGCCTCAGCAAAGGGACCCGCCGCCGTCGTTTTCCGCCTCAAAAAACACGTAGAGAAAGATGCATGTACTAGTTTGGTTAATGTACACACTAGGTACGGCTACAGTGAAAGGAAAGAGGGCAAACCTCGCCAGGTTTGTCCTCTGCAGTTGCAGCAGTCAGGAAAAGGGCCCGGGAGCTTCTCCGGCAGCCCCCGCGTGTCGTACGAAGTCATCGAGGACTTACCAGCACGCACGACACGATCGCCTACAGTGGTGGGAACGTAGGCAATCGTGTCGTGCGTGCTGGTAAGTTTTACGACCCCTTCACGACACGTTAGGGCCTTAAGCGCTCTCGGCGCCATTTTCGGCCAGGTTGAGCCTGCCGGACCGGTAAGGTTTAAGGTTTTCTATTTATTTTTCGACTAATTACAAAAAGGGATACAAGGAAAACTCCCGCGCGAGGACACGAGGCGGCCAAGCGTGCCGTCGCCTCGAAAAATCCCGAAAGGGACGCCCGCTCGCTCGAGAAAGGGCCTGCGCACACCCGAAAATGGGGCTTTA